>JADLZL010006201.1:0-50181 GCA_015844335.1 Chrysopogon serrulatus | reverse complement strand
TTTTTCAAGGCCATATAGATAATCTCTTTATATTATAACGTGAAGAAGAGAAAAAAATTGAGATGTTGGTTATTTTTGCATAAAACCGCTTGCAGTGAATTTGCAGGGGACCCTCCCGGTATCATGTTGGTAGGGATGAAATTGGTACATATATTTTCCGATCGTATTCCGAATTATTTAGAAGAGTTTAGATCCGTTTGTATTTAAGTCCGGATATTCAACGTCCGGTACCATATCTATATTCAAATACTCAAATTGCATATTTATGATGTCAATATCTAATCATATTCTATTTAACATGATTGACACTATTTGTATTCCAATTTGAATCCAAACAAAAATATAAAAATAAATGTGTTACCAGGTCGTATCCGATTTCATCTGTTTTCATCCGTGCCTGTTGGCCAGCGTTCCGAACTCAACCTAGCTTCCGTTTTATCAAAAAAAAAAAACCTAGCTTCCGTCATTTCTTTTCTCCCCTTTCTCTTCTCACCGCCGCCGCCACCACGCAAAGCGACATGGGGCGCTGTCATGGCCGTGCCGAGTGGGAGCACCGCACTAAGATATCAGCTCCTGCTGCGTGAAATCGGTCGCGAGTCATGCGAGATGGCTACATCTGCGACTGCGAGCCATGCGAATTACTCCCTCCGTCCCTTTTTATTTGTCGCTTCGCTTCCCGAGACACAAATGCCGGCAATTTTAATAAATAATAAATATCATCGATTAGTATCATAATTAATATCATTGGAAAGATCTTTGGATCTAGTTTTTTAACAAAATTATTTAGAGATATAAATATTGTACGTATTTTCTATAAATCAAGTCAAACTTGTGGCATGCATCCCACGGCGACAAATAAAAAGGGATGGAGGGAGTAGGACGCAACGGGAGTTCCCCGGGCATCCATCGCCATCGGCGACTGTAAGCCATGCGGACCAGGGCCTTGGCAGGAACTTGTGGGAGTCATCGTCACCGGATGGGGAGGCTAGCAGTGGATCTTCGCGTCCTTGGCTCAAATCTATGGATGAAAATGGTACGGATATTTATTCGACCGTCCGTTTGACCGAATTCGTTTAGAGGGGTTTAGATCTGTCCGTATTCGGGTCCGGATATTTAACATCCGGTACCGTATCCGTATCTGAATACTTAAATCGCATATTTATGATGTCGATATCCAATCATATCCTATCCATCATGGATGTCACTATCCGTATTCGAATCTGAATCCGGACAGAATTATAAAAACAAATGTGGTATCAGTGATATCCGTCCGTATCCCATCCGTTTTCATCCATACTCAAATCCATTGGGATGGGTGGCGACGGCGAGCCCTCGGTCCATCGTCCACCTGACGGGCACGATGCTCCTCTGAGCATCCATGGTGGCGTCGCGGAGTTCCACGACTCCACAAGGCAACGATGGTACAGACATCAGTGGCCGAGCGTCCGAGCCACTGGCCTTCTCCACCTTGCACATGAGCACCCATCACCATCAGGCGTCGTCTTCTCTGTGCCCGACTGATATTCTCAGTCTGTTCATAGTCATCTATCTTGGTGCAGCTGAATCAATGGATTATGGACTACCAGCAATTTTTTGCGCAATTTATTACTATCAATCTTGTAGGTTCTCGAGGGCAAAAGGGCAATGTTGGAGAAGACAAAAGAATCAAGAAGATCTAAGGATCATGGATCAACCGGCCCTGCTGATGGCAATGTGAAAGCTGGTGTTGCCTTTCTCTCCCCATCTCTGAGGAAGGGCAAGGAGTCATGAGGCCAAAAAATTGAGCCCAGTGATGAGGAGCATTCGTCTTTTCTAGCCTGCAGGTGTGTGTTTCTGTTTGTGGTTTGTGAGGTATATGAGGCATCATAACTGATGGAGCTTTTGTTGTATATAGAACTAACATGTTTACTATCATCTTTTCCTTTATATGTAGCAAATGAAGTTGTATCATGTTATCTGTTTAGTTTTGAAGGCACGTTAATGTCATAATGAGAACTAACTATATATGTGTGTTTTTCTTATGTCCGACATTGTTAGCTATGATATTAGTAGTAAATTGGTCGCTAACTTAGTTCCTTGCTATTAGTTCCCCTTAAAACCAAATGATTTTCTCAATAGCTAAAATGCATTGTTACTTTTCTAGATAAAAAAAAGCCCGGATAGACCAATTGATTTTTTACTGATTGACTGGAAGTTAGTGTTTATTTTTACTGAATGAAATAGGCAATGACTCTCTGAAAAATAGAAACCATATTCTCTTACGTGTAAAATATATTTCAAAAATGTCTGTTCTTGACATAAATGCAAATATCCTTCCCATACTATATAGTTGGACTTAATAGATGTGTACCTGAAGATAAGTTTGCATACTCAAGAACGTTTCATCACTAGATGAGATATCTGTACAGTAAATGAGGCAACCAAACAACTCCTTAACTTATTCAGGCTACAAGTATATAGGAAACCAAACATATTGATTTGCATGCATTGCTTGGCTCACTAATCATATGAGGCAGGCCAAGGTCATATGAGCAACCAAACCAGGCTCAAAGAGACTTCGATCAGAGGTATACATGTTCTAAATTTTTGTCTCAAGTTGAATAAAATTTCCAGTCTCTGCTAATCAGATTCAATATATGCATGTCATGGACCTCCAAAAGTATTATTTTTAACCATGACGGCACCATAATATTACCATCAGTTTGTACCCAAACAAGTCATCATGCCGTAAAGAATTACTACACTATTGATCTGCATAGGCTAGAGATCTTGACATACTTCTCTGATAATGCAGTGTGGTCGAGACCTATATATCAACTATCAAGGCTACAGAATGCAGACTTGAACTGGAAGATGGCGGTGAACAGATGAAAAATAAAAGAAATGGTGATGCTCTATGGAGGCAATTGCGAATATTAGGTTCGAACACAGTTCCTAGGAATGACAAGTTTCAGTGTATTAAGTCATTGATATTGATGGTATGAGACTCGTTATCATTTGTATATTTGGTGGCAACTTTAAAAATGCTCCACGTTATGGGCGAAAAGGTTTAGTGCTTACTTAAAAAATGCTCCACGTTATGGGCTATTATATTCTATATTCTATATGAGCAGGACTGGTGAGTGCCTGTTGGTGCCTACGTGTCCTAGCTCTACATTGCTTCCCTCACACTACCTCAGCTGTCCATGCTCAATGGACCCTCAGATTCAATAGAGATTGCATCAACTGTGAACCATCAGGTGAGTACTCTGTACTGTACTGCTGTCAGTGAGCTTTAGTCCTACATTTACCAATTAGCTTCAAGATAGGACAAAGAATGGAATACCTCTGATCTTCCAAGGGCTTCACTATTCTCTCATACAAATAATTTTCTACTTCACTTTTTTATTTCTCTCTGAATTTTTTGGAAGCCCTGTTTAACACCTGGGTGTAAATCAGTTATACACTATGTTATGATCCATGAACTGATTTCTTTATTGGTCAAATTTGGCATGATTTAGTCTCGCCATGCAAAGAAGTTATCAAATTATAAGAGACTTTAAGACCCTACACCCCTAACTAGGTTACAAGGATGCAGAGTTTGCAATTTGTTTACATCATTTATACTTAGGCAGTACATGTTTCATTCAGAGTTTGATTGTAATGTGATGAGTCTGAGGTTAGCATACAACGTATACACACCTGTTTTAAGATCTTCACAATGCATTCAACTATGGTAGCTTCTATAGCACTTGGACTTTTTCCGGATTTAAGTACTGTTTTGATTGTGTTAGATGGCCAGAAACTATAATGAAAATGAATGCAGGTTTCACAGGAAAAATACTCTTGTTTGTCATTTGTAAGATATTATTTCTTTGGACAACATAAACTCCCATTTGAAATGTATGCAACAAGCAGAGATAGTTGGTCTCATCCTTTCGGTGATAAAATGATTTATTGTTCTTTGCTGAAAATGCCATATGACCTTTACGGGAGAAAGAATTAAACTGCTACCAAGATCAATCCTATAATTCTGTAGTTCTTACTAGATATTTTTTTTGTTTGGTCAATATGAACTCCCATCTAAAATATACACAGTAGGCAGATAGTTCATCTCTTCTATTAGGCGATAAAATTGATTTATTCTTCTTTCCTAAAAACTGGCGTGTGACAGTTTGATCAACCATAGAGATTATCTCTGTTCTCAACCCCATCGATGTTGAAAATTATTTCTAATGAGCTTGATTTGTAGTTGTTTCAGAAGCCTGTTCTCAAGTGTATCTAAATATACAGTTGGAGAAAGACGATTGCAGAGAGAATCTGAGAGCACAAAGGTCATACAAATACAATACATGTGGTTCGATTCTTGCTGCGCTAATTTAGATGAGGCAAGGGGGCACCTGCACGTGTTTTCCTTCAATTCACACAATATGGTGACCAGTTGTACTTTTATGTATCAATTTAAGAATTTTACTATGTCACAACAAAATGATCTTGCTTGGCATGGACACAAAAACATCTCCTGCCATGATGTTTACAGACTGTTTTGTCTTCTCCTGAAAAAAAGGCTGTACATCTATGTGGTAGTACTGATACACATTTATTTAGATTTCAGTTGTCTAAAATAACGCTTCACCCTATTGTACATATGTTAATATTGTGCCTGTGGCACACATGCTGTAGATCAGCACTTCATAAAATAGAGATGTCTATTGGAGCAGCAGCCACCTGCAGGTGTGGCGAAGCGCGCCTACCTACCTTATATATATATATATATATATATATATATATATATATATATATATATATATAACCAATGTTACAGTGCCTCAACTGGCAACCCTTGCCTGCTCGGATCTTTATTATCCGAGCTTCGTCAATCTCAGGAAATTTTAACATTCTGAAAATTGTGGAATTGGCTGGTTATGTATTTAAATCAATTGAGTTCCCTAAATAATTGCAAGAATACCATTTCATCTTTATCAATTGATGTTTTCTCCACGTCTGAATCAATTGTAAGTCATGCTTTATTTATTATATGATCAATCCTGGATTTCTGGACTGGTAAAATTAAATGTTCTAGCCAAAATTGAGCTGCACATTAGTTTATTAATTATATACTCTATTTCAGGTGACAGCTGTGTGTGACTGTTGACTGGTAGGCTGCATTTATCTCAAAGAAACAACCAATTTTGCAGTCGGTGGATGTGAAAATGGTGGTTGCTCCTGTTGTTAAGATGTACGTTATCCTCTATCTTTCATTTTTCCAAACAATTGTTCTTCATGTTCCTCCTGTAATATGCTTGGGTCCACACCGCAGCAGTAGAGAAGATGATGGCATTCACTGCTGGATTGAATTTACACAATGCTTAGAACAATCGATCATGGCAGTGGAATATAGTGTTCAACAAGATGGTGTTCTCGAGATGCTGATATGTTTGGCTCAGAAATATATTGAGTAGTGAAACCATGTGGGCCCCGAAGTCTCTTCCATTTGTTAATGACCAGGTAGTCACTCTCAAGATTCTCTCAAATCTTTACTATCATTTGTTTCACTCCTAACATTTGGCCTACTCATTTTTTCCCAAATGTTTATCTAACAAATATTGAAAAAGGTTCTATATATCTGCAAATAAAATGAGCTAGAGAAAACCGCAATGTTTAACTTCGATTTACTCTTTTGCCATGCTCATTTGGTGTATGTATTTGGAGTGGTAGAAAAATGTGGAGAAAAGATCTCTAATAGCGAAGCATGTGTTTTTGCATTGCAGGGATCGGACAAAACGGAGGCAATAGTATGTGTCTAGAACGCATACAGCTGGCTGCTTGTCTGGTGGATAAAGCGGTAATCTTTGAATCTAATTTCTAAATTGGTGGACAAGCTCTAGGCCGACCACTTATTCGAGACATAATAAGGTCTTGTTTAGCTGCACATAAATACATTTCAATCCATACGTTTTGAAAGAGATTATGGTGTATTTTAGTTCAAATTCCATCTCAATATCTTTATACCGTATAGAGAACGAAACAAGATTGTGCACGAGCTTGCCCATTGTAGCTATAAGGCCTTGTTTGGGTAGGACCCTATAAAAGGTTTCAGCTATTTATTTTTCACATCTCATTTAATCATAACTATTTATCTACTACCTCCGTCCCTGAAAGCTGTAACTCCTAAAATCCGTGCCAGTCAATTTTTTTTTTTAACTTTGATCAACTTTATAAAAAACATCAATATGTATGACATAAAATGAGTATCTTATAAATATGATAAATCGAACGGTACTAATTTAGTACCATACATCTTAATATTTTCTTCTAAAAATTTGATCAAAATTTAAAAAATTTGACTTAAGACAACTTTAGAAGTTGCAGTATTCAAGGACAGAGAGAGTATTCTTTATCCCTATCCCACCTTGTTGAACACGTGTTCAAACTTAAAATTGTTGTGACATTCGTTGTAATCATGATATATATATATTTTCATTTTGCTTTCCTTGCAATGTACAGACATGATCTAATAGAAAAAAGAAACGGAAAATATCGTGGGTGCTTACGTGCTGTGTGCGATATGGACTGACCAGAATCTCGTAAAAAAAAAAAAAAGGACCTAAGCTGGGCCTTGGACCCTGGACAGAAGAATCGGCGGCCTGCTAACAATACTTCTAAAAATGAGCTGTTTTGGAGGCTTTAGGCATCTTGTGTCTGTTGTGAATCAAAGAAAATGGTGGCCAATTAAATGAAGAAGAAGGGAAGATCAAATTGATGAGTTATACCAGGAGGTAGAGTTCAAATTGAATGGTCGAGAATCTTAGCTAGCAAATCATGTGATATGAGCTGTATTTTATAAGGCGGTTACTGTAGCAGGTCGGTTACTGTAGCAACCGACCCTACTGCCTATATAAAGCACCTCTTGTTCATTTGTAAGGTGATCATATCAAGTGAAATACAACAGCCCCCTTCTCCTCCCAATTCTCTATGTTTCTTGTGTGTTGTGTGATCAAGAATTCTTGCCGATGAGCGCCGTCGAACAACTCGATTTCTAACACGTTATCAACACGAGGTTCTAACCGAGCGAAAGGCCCTAGGTACGAAATCAGTTCTTCGACATACTTTCTATTGCTTGTTATTGTTTCTTGAACAAGCACACACATACAAGATCACAAGCACGATTTACCTGCTGTGAGGATGGCTCTGCCTCCGCCGCCGAGAAATGGCCACGGCATGGGCCGCCACGCCGCCTCGCTGGCCGCCTGGCCCGCAGCCGCCACGCTGCTAGCCGGCCGCCCCGCCCGCTACCGCCGGCCACGCTGGCCCCGCAGGCCACGGGCGGCCGCGCCACCAGCCTCGCGCGCTGCGAGCACGAAGCGCCGCTCGGGCCGGCTGGCCGGGCTGGCTGACCGATCGCGACGCGATGCTGGCGCAGCTGGCTTAGCCGCTTCGTAGCCCCGCCCGGACGTCCTGCCGCCCTGCCGCGAGCAGCCGCTTCGGCGAGGGCAGGCAGGCACACGGGAGGGTGGCCCCGGCCTGCAGCTGCCGCTCAGCCCCCCTGCCGCCGCCCAGGCCAAGGGTCACGCCGGGCCGGCAGCCCCGAAGGCGCGCCACCGCAGCCCAGGCCGCCGCAGCCCCCGCGGCTGGCGGGTGCAGGCCTCGCCCCGCCGCTGGCCACCTGTGCACGGCGCGCCGCAAGGCTGCCGGCGCGGACGCAAGACGCCACCGCCTGCCCCGACGCTGGCCCCGGGCGGCTGGCCGCCCAGCGGCCCCGACCACGACCGCGCGTCCCGGCGCCTCCCCGCCACGCGGCGCAGGTGCGCCGCCCCGCTTGCCCGCTTGCGCGCTGCGAGGGGCGCTGCCCGGCCCACATCCGCCAAGCCAAGGCCGGCCAAGCCCGGCCAGCCCCAGCCGGCCGCTGCCGCTTCAGCGCAGCGCTGCTGCTCTTCTGCCGCAGCCCCAGCCCCGGCCAGCCGCCGGGCGGGAACACCAGGGGCGGCGCGGGCACGGCACGGGCCCCGCAGCCCCAGGCCGGCCGCCGCACCACATCTTCCTTCCCTGCTGTTTGTTCAGAAAGAGATAAGGAGGGCATGTTCGCTTGTCTGGAAGACCAGCCGATTTCTTTCGGCATACAGTTCCAGCCGGCTGGTTTTGTGAGTGTGCTCCAGACAATTCCAGACAAGCGAGTTGGGAAGGGAGAGGATAAGAACGGGGCACCGACGGCCGGCCGCCCAGCGATGTGGCTCGCGAGAGCACAGCGCGGACTCCTCTTCCTTTTCTCTCTCTGTCGGCGTGTAACCGACCGCCCCTGGTGCCATTTTTCCCTTGGGCCCTATTTTACGAGAGAAGCGGGGACGGATTAGTAGAGCGTGGCGCTTGGTAGAGCCGCCGTGCCGCAGCACGGCGGCAGTGCAAAAGCCTGGGCAGCCCATGTGAGAGGGAATGAACAGTAGTGTCAAGTGACACATACCACGGATGGCCCAAAGGTTTACTAAGTGCCATGACTCCCTTGCACTAGCGACCAGAAGTCGCTTGAATCAAAAATGGCCCGAAGCCGATTATATTTATTTATGTTATTGTTTATTATTATTTACCGCAATTTATTTTCTTGTAATTACTTGAATATTGCATATTTATTTCATTGCAATTATATCTCTTATGTCGCTAAGTAATCCTGAAGATTACTAACTAAGAAGAAAGAAATTGTCTATGCACGCTAGACTATATGCCAAAGTGGCCTGAAGCCGCTGCACAAAAAAAAAGAGGCCTGAAGCCTCGTGTGATTATGGCATAAACCATTTGTCTGTGGATCAATGGTCACCCGTGTACGGTTTAAAGACCATCAACATTTTACAGTGACCTGAAATTTACTGCATCATGCCACTACGCTGCCTGAAGCCTGTAGAAATCATTGTGACCGAAAGTCCATACAAAGCATGATTATTTTACTTTATTGCAACTTTAAATTACTGCAAGTTATATTTACTATAATTTACTTTCTTGCATTTATTTAAATTTTGCAAATTTATTTTTATTGCAAGTTTATATTTTATTATGAATGGTATATAATCCTGAAGATTATATATGCATGAGACATTTAGAGAAATTATGTATAATCCTGAAGATTATACATGACCGTAATCTTGAAGATTACGCGTAACCAACATTCATTAATTTTGCACAGCGATTGTGCAAGCATGTTGGACATTACGAAAAAGAGGTTTGCAAGGCTTGCCGTGAACGGCAGCCACTACCTCACTTAAGGGCCATTGACGTCGAGATCAAACTCGACAAGGTATATACCTTGATCATACCATTGTCCCGCCCGAAAGCTAGCAAGAATGAGTGGGCAACACCTGATAAAGTGAAAAGGAGCTGCACTTCTTGCAGCACCATTTACACCTAGACCTGAAGTCTGCGTATATGAATAAGGATGATCCACTGGTTCTATAGCAGTCCTTGAAGGACCGCTTCAACCAACAGAAGTCGATTGTGCTCTCCAAAGCACATTAGGACTGGATCACCTTATGCTTCCAAGACTGCACGTCTATGGCAGCATGTAACTTTGCTTTACACGTGGTTGTGTCGAGACTGCGTCTATGTGGCCAGAAGATCACTAACGCAGATATGATCGAGAAAACTCTTTCTACCTCCAACCCGACAACGTAGTAATACATCGGCAATAACTTCAAGTACCTGAAGTACTATGAGTTGATGACAATACTATCGATTGCAGAATGATGTTCTCACGAACGATCATTTTGCACGGCAAAATAGCTTCACAGCTGTGCCCGAAGCACATGCTAGCGTTGCTCAGAATCCTCGCAAGCGCAAAGGTTGCCATGAAAAGGGAAAATGGAAGGGAAAAGGTGATGCCATGCTTAAAGGCAAAAGAAAGAGAAAGCCTAGAGGTAGAAGTGAACCCAAGAAGGTCATAGGTGAAACATCTAAACAGCGGAATCACTGCTATAAATGTGGAGGCACAGGGCATTGGTCCTGCAATTGTCGTGCCTCGAAACACCTAGTTGAGCTATACCAAAGTCCTTCCTGAAGTAAGGACAAAGAGAGTCAATAAAAGTCCTACTTCACCACTGAGCCTGAAGCTCAAGAAAGCGATGACATATTGTCGACGCGAAGGGAAATGGTGAAGATATCTAAAAATGAATGAGAATGAGGACGACCTTCTCAATGATGACCTTTTGATATATTCAGGGACCTGCAATAATCCCTAAGATATCGTATGTCGCAACGCAATGTCCATATGTACCAGTAGAGTTTGGCCATTCATGCTCCCGAAGAGCATTTGCAACGTGTTGCATGGCCATACGTGCTCCAATAGAGCATTTTTAGTATTACTCTCAAGTTATGAATGTCGGTCTTTGCTTACTAGTATCTATTAAATCCCCAAATTCTCATACCTCGTGGGAGCCTAAATGGCTGAGGGGGAGAACTGTCCTGTAGACAGTAGTGGTACCACCAATATAATATTAAGGGAAATCAAATATTTCTAAATATTGAGTAGATATAAATATTGTGACTATTGCCAGAAGCAATGCTCATATTTTAGGCACCAGAAGTGCCATGTCTTCACTTGATCTCTAGTAGGTTCTAGAACCCTCCGATCAAGGGTGTCAAGTTCAATTCGAACTTGGTATACTACTTCAATTCGAACTTGTCATATAAGTTCGATTCGAACTTTTCAACTAAGTTCAATTAGGATTCCCTGATAATCCAAGTATATGGTGGAAAGACTCCCTTTATCGCCATCAGGATTTTGCATTAACCCACTGAGGAATATGTTGCGATGAAAGCCATATTCAAAAAAGATGGCATGACCGATTAGGTCATCCTGAGTTGGATAAAATGAGAAGAATCATCGATAATTCTGCTGCCCATAGAGGCTTCCCTAATTCTAAAAATTTTGATTTGCACCGCATATGCAACGAGGGAAGATTATCACTAGGCCATCCCTCCTGAAGATTAGGGATGAGCCATGTGAAATGGTCTAATTGAATCCTTGATCAAGTAGATCAAGTGGGATTGCTCGGCCATGGTCGCAAAATTATTGGTCGCCAACCGATAGTTGGGGCCATGCACTAATCCAACTTCAGTCAACTGCACACCCCCCTACAACCAAAGCGTGGGGAATTAAGTATTTCCCATCTGCATATATTAGCTGTGTGGTATACGTGCCAGTACCGCCACCTCAGCGTACAACAATGGAACCCCACCAGAAGTTGGGGTATGAGCCTATGACTCGGGATCTTCATAGGACTCGATCCGCTGATTGCGTTTCCCAAAGATTAGGGGGAGAGAGGAATCTGGAAGAATGCTGGAAAATTGCTTGAAATAGAATGTTGGAATGTATTCTTTAGATCCACGCACTAGTAAATCTGAACCTGAAGTTTAGAAAAGTTTGCAAAGTTTTGCAAATGAGCCGCCAAATGCCTTCACCGAAAGCATAAAAGTGACAAGGTCGCATTTACCAAGAGTAAATGCGCCGAGAGAGTATAGGTAATCCAGAAGGTTACCAACTCTGTTGTCTCCATCCGATCCTAGGTTGAGGGGGAGACCTTTGGGTGTTCAGGACAAGGTTCCACGGAGACGTCCGTGAGACAAGCCCTGAGCCACTTGCATCACTTAAAGATTCAGTTGAAGAAGCTCAACTCGAAGTTGAGAATGCCCCTGAAGTGGCAACCCAACCTGAAGTTGGGGAGGTCCCTGAAGGACCCCATCTTGAAGATGGAAATCCCAATGCGTCACGCGCGCACTATCGCATTGGAAGATCGGAACGCCCCAGCTCAATCGTTATGGGAAATCATGATGAGCGGGAGGATGATCATGAGGAGATTGCCACTAATTATGTGAAGTCAAGAGAGTCACATGATGGAAAGACCATAATTGTCGACGTATATCTCGCCTCAAAGATTGCTGGCTCAATGGATCCGGATCCAGAACCAAAGTAGATGGTAAAGTGCCTGAAGCACTCAGAATAGGTCAAATAAAAGGCCGCAATTGAGGCGAGTTGCGCTCGCTTTATGAAAGAGAGGTTTTTGGGCTGCAGCCCCAAAGACCTCCATAAGTCATTCTTGAAGGATGCAAATAAGTCTTCCTCCCGAAGAGGAATAAACATGGCACGGCGAGCCTTGGTGGCATAAGGGTTCCCGCAGAGACCCATCATCGATTGACGATGAAACTTACTCTCTAGTTATAAGTGGCACAGATGTTCCGATACATAATATTTATGGCGGCTAAACTTAAATCTAAAATGCAGTTGGTAAATGTTATGACCGCATACTTATATGGGTCACTTTGGATTCAGAGGTCCACACGAGAATCCCCTCGAAGGACTCAAGATCTCGGGGACTGAATCCAAACCACGACATGTAATACATCCGCTGCAATGTCGTTGTACAAAGTTGAAACAATCTGAATGGATGTGATTCAACCATTTGAGTAATTTCCTCCTGAAGAGGTTACACAAACAATTATGATTGTCCCTGTGTTTTTGTCAAGAAATCCCTGAAGGGTTTCTATACCATCTCGGTCTATCCGATGATTCGAGTATCGTTAGTAACACAATGGAAATTGAAGAAGCAATGGCTTCACTCAAGAAAAATCCGAGATGAAGGGCTTGGGTAAAATCAAGTTCTGCTCGACCCGCAGCTTGAGCACCTCCCCCGAAGGAGTGTTTATGCAATGGTTACAAAGAGGGTGCTTGAAATCTAATATGGGCAAAACACCACCCTCTCGAGTACCCCCATGGTGGTCCAATTCCTAGAAGTAGATAAGGACCTGGTTAGACCCAAGGGTGATATGAGGAAGTTTTGGGACCTAAAGTTCCCTAGTTAAGTGCCTTTGGAGCACTAATGTACCTAGCAAATTGCATAAGCCTTAATATTGCATTCGCAGAAAATTTTATTGATAAGATACAATGTTGTCCCAACCAGAAGATATTGGGTTGGCTCTAAAGTACCTACAAGGTACCTAAGACCTTGGTCTATGGTTCCCGAAGAACCAAGTCCTAACCATGGTAGGGTATGTGGACGCTGGCTATATGCCTGACCCGCATAATGCCGGACCACAAGACTGGTCTCGTTTTTCTCTGTGGTGGTGCAACCATTTCATGGCGGTCTATGAAGTAGACCTTGGTTGCCATATCCACCAACCACCTAGAGATAATTGCCCTATATAAAGCCACACGAAAGCGTGTTTGGCTATGATGGATGATTAGCCACATCTAGAAGTCATGTGGTATGAATATCATCGACACTCCCAAAGCATTATCGACCACGATAATGTGGCTTGTGTTACCACAGATGTATATGAGCTATGTTAAGGGTAATATCACGAAGCACATTGCTCTTAAATTTTATCCCCATAAGCTCCAGAAGAGCAGGGAGATAAATATCCTGCAAGCAAGACTAAAGTCTCTGCCGGCCTCTAGCTTCCACAGATATGTGCATGAAATCGGCATGAGACGACTTAGAAAGCTGCAGGGTTGAGGGGGAGACCAACCCCAAGGCCATAGCTCATGAACATGATCCCGAAGATCGCGAGTAGGCCCTGAAGACCTGATCCGATGATCAACTGTTGTACTCTTTTTTCCTTGATGAGTTTTTCCCACTGGGTTTTCTCATGCAAGGTTTTTAACGAGGCAACAGGTGCAGCATAAGTAATGCATGTGATGTACTCTTTTCTCCTACCTTTTTTCCCACTGGGTTTTTGGGGGAGTTTTTAACGAGGCATACACATGGCATATAATTGGCCAAGGGGGAGTGTTGTGAATCAAAGAAAATGGTGGCCAATTAAATGAAGAAGAAGGGAAGATCAAATTGATGAGTTATACCAGGAGGTAGAGTTCAAATTGAATGGTCGAGAATCTTAGCTAGCAAATCATGTGATATGAGCTGTATTTTATAAGGCGGTTACTGTAGCAGGTCGGTTACTGTAGCAACCGACCCTACTGCCTATATAAAGCACCTCTTGTTCATTTGTAAGGTGATCATATCAAGTGAAATACAACAGCCCCCTTCTCCTCCCAATTCTCTATGTTTCTTGTGTGTTGCGTGATCAAGAATTCTTGCCGATGAGCGCCGTCGAACAACTCGATTTCTAACAGTGTCGAGTCTGTGATAAAGTCAAAATTCGGCATTATAAGTAGAGCACTCATAATATAGAAAATATGGTAGTTTCTACGGATATTAGTTACCTTGGCACGTGCTAGGCAATTTATTGACAAGTTATTATTTAATAAAGAAAGAGAAATTCAAGAAAACCTGTTTGAATGCACCTAACTAAAATTTAATTAGCTAACATTTTAAAGTTAAACTTTAGCTAGCTAAAAGTTTTTTAGCTCAACTTCTAAGGTGTTTAAATGCTACAGTTAATAGTCTCAACTAAATTTTAGCTGACTTTAACTAGGCTAAAATATTTAGTAGCTAAATTTAGCTAGCTAAAGTTTAACTAATGTATCAAACAGAAAATCTAGTCTTCACATTTACGGGTGGATAAAAAAGGCTACCGATAAAAAACTACTCGTAACCGTGTTGAAAGAGAAAAATGGTTTCTATCCACTGAATTTTTTTAATTGATCCACCGAAATTTTTGATACTATGTTCTATGCAATTGTCAATAGTTACTTGCATCATAAGTGTCCTTCATATTTCCTTTCCTCGCCTACCGAAGAGCCTTGACCATAGTAAGTGCGTGAGTGCCACATGTTTATCTTAAAAAAGAATATTAGGTGCCCTAAGGCTATATACAGTCGTCATCCTCTATTTTCATCCTCTAAACATCTTGGTCATCAAAATTCTCTTCTTTATACTACTTTCTCTCGCACCCATCCATACTCTATATCATTCTCTATCCACTATAGGTCCACTTGTCAAGATATTTTATTAAAAATCCCCTACCCCTCTCTCTCTCCCTCCCTCCCTCCTCTCTCCCACTACACGACCGCAAAGATGAGGCCGGGCCGGGGCTCCCCTCCCCGCGTCGGGCCGGGCGTGGGAGCTTCGCTTTGTGCCGCCGTCGCACCCGCCGGTGAGGTGGTGCGCCAGCCGGAGCCCCGCCGCCACACCCGCCTGCGCCCTCCCTTTTGTCCCTCCCAATTCTTTCTCTCTCTCTCCCTCACTCGGCGGCCATGGCAACGCGGAGCAGGGGCATGGCGCGGCGGCCAAGGTGAGAGGAAGCAGGGGCGCGCCCAGCTCCGGTAAATGGCGTCGAGGGCCGATGGCGGAGCTCCCTGTAACACCAACGTGACTAAATTTTTACTCTTGATCCCATGTAATTCTGGTAGTCCACTGAAATCATGAAGGATTTCAAACCAACCAACATATAAGTCAAGATCATACTGATTCAACAAAACAAGTCAAATGTGACATCCATTTCACAAATAGTCCAACATACATCAGAGTTCACTATAAGTATTACAACATAGGTTTAAAAGTAGCGAAAGCAAAATAATTTAAAACCAACATCACCCTTAGTTCAAATATATGCTAGTACCCAGGTCAATTCCAACAAAAGCAATAGAGACAAGAGAGATAAGAAGGATCATGCCCATGATCCTACTCCTCCGCTATATTAGGAGCCATCCAATTCTTGCAGTAATCATGATACATCATAACCTACAACAAGTGGGAATAAACCCTGAGTACGAGAATGTACTCAGTTAGACTTACCCGTCATAAACCAAAAATAAAGTGACACCAAGGAGTATGCAAGGCTTTATGTAGTGGAGCTAGCTTGACAACATTTTGCATAAAAAGCATAGTGATATGACAGAGTATTTTATTATACTAGTAGTAGATTATTATTAATCAACCTTTCATCTAGATTAGCACCTGTACTAAACAATTATTTTTATTATAACAAGCATTAATAACCATAGCCAGTTTAGTATAGCTATCATCATTATCATCATCATCATTAGAACCATCATTATTTAGTGAGTTCTACGGTGCCAGGTAAGGTCAAGTTCTCGCTATCCGAGAGAGACGGCGATTCGAATCGATTCCAACTGAGCTCAGGGGTATTCCCAACACACATCCAGGCAGACTGGATCAGAGTCGCCTTAGGTTACCCTTGGTACAACTCAGATGCGGGCCTGGTTTATACGTCGGCAAGACTGGAAAGTCGGTAGCCAAGATGTTCAAGCCATGTTAACCCAAGGACGCCGCCAGGATCAGTTATACATGCTTGCCCTTGGTCTAATATGCCGCTTCCCGCGAATTGCCCAACCGTCTCCCGGGTTCCCGTCTTGAGTTGAGCTACTCAGCTTCGCGGCCAGGGCACTCAGGCCTGGCCAACTATGTGTTGGGCTGCGTTCAACGTGACCAAGAGTGAAACAACGCGTCCAGTCCTTAATCGATACAGACAGGGTCCACTGTCTCTGCCCGGTTTTCTTTTATTTTAACACATTGTTGTTTTCCACGATAGCACATATAGCCAACTGTGACCCGGAGAAGTAACAACCTATTTTTCGCGGATGACGTGGAATCACCGACTTCTACCGGTCTAAGCATGGCTAAGCACTTATCTCGATACCTGAACTTAAATAGGATTCAAGGTATAATTTGCTGGACAAGGAGAGGATATATATGCAACAAGTTTTTCCAATCAACTCCTATAAATTAATGCAATAAGTAACATAAAGTACTCAATTGCTTTTTATAAAAGATGGAAGACTTAGAATGCTCTGGGGCTTGCCAGGAATATGACCCGAAGTCAGTCAAGTTAGCTTGCACCATCTTTGGGTTCGACTCCAACATCTTGTCCTTCACGTAGTTCATCTAGCATACCTAGATGAGATGCAAGATGCAAGTGCATAAATATGAAAAATGCCAATAAAAAGGTGTAGCCCTCAAGCATGCAAGACAAGCATCAAGCCACCCTAGAAGATAAAAGCAATTAGAGAGCAAACTAGTCACAATCATGTCAAACATTGGTATAACTAGCATATCAAACATGACATCAATATACAAGATCTCAGGTGTATTAAGTTAACTAACAACAAAGCATGAGCCACTTTAATCAACATACAAAGCAAACAACTAGAACTAGAATCTATTAATTTCTGGACATACACATAGCAGCTGAGTAAATAAATCATATCGGGAGTTCTACAACTTCAAATAAATTGAAACAAGACAATATGGAAAGCTTATGAAATTGTCTACAATTTATCTTTAATTATCAAAGCATAATTCATAAGTTTAGCTGGTCGAAATTACACATGTATAGGATCGGGTCTAGAAATTCCAAAGAGAAGCTATTTCTAAAGCTGAACATTGCACAGCCATAACTCAAAAACTATAAAAGATATAGCTATAAAAATTTAATACAAGATAGATATGTAGGTTATCTACAACTTTGTTATAGACAAATTTTACAGAAATCATCATTAATAAGGTAAAATCATCAAAGTTCTAGAAACTGTCCAGAAAGCCTCCAAATAGAATAAATAGAGCAAATAATATTTCACTCATGTTTCAAACATCAAATTGGACACAAGCAATGTTACCAATAGTTGACATATATTGAATAAACACCAGAAAACATGATGACTACTCCTAAATAAATTATTTTCATACCCTTTTCCATTTATTTATATAACTTCGGTGGAATAAGGAGCATATATGGAACATATATCAAAAGTGCACAGTGCAGTCTCTTTGCAACACAACACTCAAAGGTTAGCAACCATGTCCATAGGCTCAGGTTCCTGAGATAGAGAACCTAATCGGATGCGATAACTATGCGATTATCATGCTATGAGCGTTGTTCTAGGATGAGCTATTCGACACTCGTATGCTCACCGAGGACAAACGAGGTGACAACTATAGCACTACCTAGACAACAAGCAACCACACAACAAAACAACTTAAAGCAAGCACTTGAGAAACCCAAACAAGAGAGGTTAAGCAACCATCTAAGCACAAGGCTCATGCATAACAAACATTCCTCAGCCACACATAACATATTGACCTAATTACAAAGATCAATCATGATGCAAGACAT
This sequence comes from Chrysopogon serrulatus, assembly GCA_015844335.1. Taxonomy (NCBI): domain Eukaryota; kingdom Viridiplantae; phylum Streptophyta; class Magnoliopsida; order Poales; family Poaceae; genus Chrysopogon; species Chrysopogon serrulatus. Next base: position 32,190 of record JADLZL010006201.1, on the reverse strand, counting down.
GCTACTAAGCAGATAGATACGATTTCGTTGATGACTAAATGATTATCATGATAAGTAGCGAAGGGTTCAAAGGATTTTGAATATAGTCTAACCAAAGACACATGGGCATACCACCAGCAAGAGCTAGTATTTAGGATGTCTCATGCATGACTAAGCAAACACCTAGAGCAAACTCAAGTTAACAAGGTTCACAAACATTATCAAGTAGTTTTACACAACCAAGATAGCAATGCAACAAGTATTCATTTTAATCAAAACTAGAGTTGCCGGCATCAAACAAAAGTGATCTTAGTAGGCAACAAGTTCAATACGATTTTAAACAATATTTACCTTGTTCTATTAACAAGAGAGCACATAATTATATTATACTAGTAACACCAATTATTATTACCTTCAACCACCATATTTTTGTTTATTCACAAGATAGGATAAACATGAGGATGCTAATTATTTAAGTAAGATCTAAACCATCTTTGTAAGAGCATGATGAGACAACATATTTACCACTAGGCTAAACTAGAGAACACTTATTAAGTTTAAACTTATAACCTAAACTATTTCCATCAAGGCTAAGTAACATTTTTTACTCAGTTGATTAACATTGGAAGCATCACAAGAAAACATCTACACACTCGTTCGTTGGCAAGCTTTCACATCTATAGGTATGGAACGAATATGAAGATAACTTACAAGAAAGTACCTGACATTTTATTTTAATGAGTATGTATCGGCTTTTGTAGAGGTATCACTACACGTTTTGGTTTTTAAAAGGTCAAATTTTTTAGCCACTACCAACTTGTTATGCAATTCCATTGAAAGCAATCATACAAGTCAAAGCTATGCACACACTATCTTTAAGCATTCCAATTCGCACAACATAGATAACATATTATCATCTAACTTCATACAGGAAGATAGTAACAACACATCAATCATGAGTTACTTATTATTAGAAACAAGGGTGAGAGGAGCATAGTTATGTGCAAAGCGACAACCATAATGATGCATGCATGGTTCGTCCTATTCGTCCTCACAGAATTGCCCGGCTGAGGTGGCAATCATGTTCTATATATCGGTGGCATAACACGCGCTCTCGATATATAGCTAGTCGTCATATAGATTTAATCTACGCATTCGTGGTTAGCGTACCTACAGAAAAATTTTATTGTAGCCCAACAATTCCCCATATATAGCACAAACAACAAAATCCAAGAAAAGTAGTAAACTAAATACTTTCCCGTATGCATGTCCCTACATACATACTTCAAGATCACAACTACTCGGTAGATATACCCACAATTAAATACTTTCCTAATTGCATGGTTTTGACATGATAATTATTCCAAAGATCACAATCTAGCACTTCCCTAGACCGCCGGTTGGACGATCATGACAACTCACCTTATCTTTGGCGTAGCTGTAAAAATTTAATCTACAACATATATGGCTAATTCATATATGAAGGCTACTTCCACCATTAGACCACAGGGTAGCGTATTACGGTCATCACACATACATACCTTGGCTTGGGCGTAGATGCAAAATTGAAAACCCCCAAGTTAGTACTTAGATAGCCACCTAAGAGTCATTATTTGGATATAACTGGATTTGACCACTGGCATACTTAAGTTAAAATTTAGATTTGAACATACCTACGTGTATGTAGCTAGTAGTTTTATCAAAACTAATCTTTTGTAAATAAAATTTTTTGTTTCAAATACACAAATGACATGTTTAATGTTGAATCTTGCTCGATGCCACCGTAACGGAACCGTCCAAATTATAAGAGCACAAGAATAAAAATAATCACCAACGTGACTAAATTTTTACACTTGAGCCCATATAATCTCGATAGTCCACTAAAATCACGAAGGACTTCAAACCAACCAACATATAAGCCAAGATCGTACTAATTCAACAAAACAAGTCAAATGTTACATCCATTTTACAAATAGTCCAACATACATCGAGTTCAGTATAAGTATTACAATATAGGTTTAAATGTTGCGAAAAGCAAAATAATTTAAAACCAACATCACCCTTAGTTCAAATATATGCCAGTACCAGTGTCAATTCCAACAAAAACAATAGAGACAAGAGAGATAAGAAGGATCATGCCCATGATCCTACTCCTCCGCTATGTTAGGAGCCATCCAATTCTTGTAGTAATCATGATACATCATAACCTGCAACAAGTGGGAATAAACCCTGAGTACAAGAACGTACTCAGCTAGACTTACCCGTCATAAACAAAAAATAAAGTGACACCAAGGAGTATGCAAGGCTTTATGTAGTGGGGCTAGCTTGACAACATTTTGCATAAAAAACATAGTGATATGAGAGAGTATTTTATTATACTAGCAGTAGATTATTATTAATCAACCTTTCATCTAGATTAGCACCTGTACTAAATAACCATTTTTATTATAACAAGCATTAATAACCATAGCCATCATTAAAACTATCATTATTTAGTGAGTTCTACGGTGCCAGGCAAGGTCAAGTTCTCACTATCCGGGAGAGACGGTGATTTGAATCAATTCCAACTGAGCTCAGGGGGTATTCCCAACACACACCTAGGCAGACCAGATCAGAGTCGCCTTAGGTTACCCTTTTTACAACTTCGGTAGCGGGCCCGATTTATAGAAGCCATTTCTGAAGCTGAACATTACACAGCCATAACTTAAAAACTATAAAAGATATAGCTATAAAAATTTAATACAAGATAGATATGTAGGTTATCTACAACTTTGTTATAGACAAATTTTATAGAAATCATCATTAACAAGGTGAAATCATCAAAGTTCTAGAAACTGTTCAGAAAGCCTCCAAATGGAATAAATAGAGCAAATAATATTTCACTCATGTTTCAAACATCAAATTAGGCATAAGAAATATTACCAACAGTTGACATATATTGAATAAACACCAAAAAATATGATGACTACTCTAAATAAATTATTTTTATACCCTTTTCCATTTATTTATATAACTAGGTGGAAAAAGGAGCATATATGGAACACATATCAAAAGTGTACAGTAAATTCTAATAAAATTACAGTAGCTTACATAAACCCTCAAAAGACTACTACTCAAATTTCATAGCATTTAGATAAGCATAGCAATATCTATGAAAAAGACAAATCCTAATTGCTATTAATCATGTGAGAGGAACTTAAATCTAAAACTTCACATTTTCCAGAAACACTTGGCCATATTAAGCATCTATAAGTCACCAAATATCATAGAAAGGCAGTGGAACAATATTTTCCATTTTTACATGTTTATTTGAATTAATAATCAATTAAATCCGATTCCTAGACATCAAGCAAGATAAATCAATAACTCAATCATACTGCATCCAATCAATCTCAAATTTTTATCATAGTACACACATAGCACCAGTATCCTACCATACAAATTTTACACCATTTAGAGCACCACAACATTAGATATGAAAATAACAAAAGGAAACCCTAGGTAGCAAGGATCTATTTTTACTGCAGAAACTTTATACTAAAACATGCAATATTATTACACCACTGGATAGATCTACTCACAGGGATTCCAAAAAGTCCTCATTTGCTATTTTATGATGTTTCTACGAATTACTACGAATTTCCAAACATTCAGTCAGATATCACATAAAAGAAAAGAAAACGGAAAAATAACTTTGCAGCAAGGCCCCTGCAGATTTCAAGAACTATTTTATACTATTCACATGAGTCATGAGATCTGCAGATAACCCCTAGACTTAACCAAATTTGAGCCCGCGGTCCTCTTTCTTCTTCCTTACGCAGGAACAGAGAAAGAGAGATGGAGACGGGGCTGGTGGCTCGCGGTCAGGCTGGCCGGTGGAGGAGGGGCGCCGGGGCGGAGGAAGGTGAGCCACGCCCGTGGGTGGCCCCCCCGGCCCGCCCCAGAAGTGGCGCCCGTTTGGACTGGCAGCGTCGCCGGCCGCTGCGGCGGCGCCACCGTGTCCGGCTGCATTCCGGCGGTGTCAACGGCCGGAAATAGGGTGCTGGAGGTGCAGCTTTGGGCTAGGAAGGGGGTGCCATGCTTAGTCGAGGACAAGGAGGCGTGGGAAAGGAGGAGCTCCGCTCGCCATCCATGGCTGCTGCACTCTGGAGCAGCGAGGAAGGCAAGCCAGGGTGAGACGAGCGCGTGAGGGAGTGGGAGAGGCAGAGGGCGAGCGCTCTGTCACTCCTCCCCATCGAGCAGGGCGAGCAGGGAGGCCAAGGACGCGTGATAAGGGAGTAGGGGCGCTGTTCGCGCATGGAGGGCGCGTGCCCCCCCTTGGAGCCCGACGTCGAACACGTGGTGGGTGTCGTGGCAGGTGCGGTGCAGGCCATTTTTGGGTCACTTCTATTCCGAAATGGATTATGGGCTTAAAATGAAGTTTATTCACCTTGGCCTGCTCTACAATTTTCGTTAAGACTACTCTGCCGTTAGAGATATGGAACAGTGGATAATTAAGGTCCAACGCTGCAGTGTCAGCAGGTCATTAAGGAGTAAGCCTTGACTCAAAGGATACTCAAATTGACAGCCCAAACATACTCAAATTAATCCCAACTTTTGGCATGCTCTTTATCAAGGGATTACCTCCAACTTCTATTTTCGGATCAACTCAAGTTGCTTAATAAAAACATGAGAACGCGAGATGTCAACCTAACGACATTCACAATCAGCCCGACTTAGAAAAAATTCTGTCTGGAAAATCAGTCTGCCGATTCAATTTTGTGGCCTTTGTTTGACTTGTTTCCAAGCTGATCTAGCTCTTGGTTATAAAACAAAGTTTGTAGAACACAAACTAAACTCCAACTTTTATTTTGGGTCCAACCTCAGAATATAAACATAAGCTATACTTTTCTGTTGGTCTAGACAGCACCTTAATAAAGCTTTAAACTAGGGATTTAGCCTTATTTGAGCATATTCTAGACATTTGCTCAACACGAACCCTTCATGACTTTTGTTCCTAAGCCCAATTAGAGTACTTTGGGCATTATGGCTAGTCTTGGTTGACACTCCATATGCTCATGCACTTAATAAGGCCTTATCATTTCATGTGACTTCATGATTCCAATCTTCACGAAACTTCTCCAATGATCACAGTAGATGGATATAAATGTGAGATAGAGATCAAGATCATCACTTAACATATCTTGCTTAAGTCCAATCATATTGCTAAGCTAGTGACTAACACCTAGGGTGTTACAATCCCCACGCGACCCATGGGCGTGTTGCCTCCCTCCTCCCTCCACCTGCAGCCGTGGATCGAGTGCGTGGCTCCGGACGGGGATGACCTCAAGGGCCGACGGCGTAGCTCTCTCTCCCGGTGCGACCCGCTCTCTCTCCCCGCTACTCCCCGCTTGCCCCATTGTGGGCTCCCCTGCACCCTCTCTCTCCGGTGCGACCGCGGGGTGGGGCCGCATACATAGCGGGCGTCTACTATCCGTCCGCTATCCCGCTGAATTTGGTGGACGGGCACGGGTAGCGGACGGGATAGCGGACGTCGCTGCAACTCTCCCGTCTGCTCACATGTATGCTACATGCGTTTACCGAAGCTTTTACTGTCCCAGTGCGGATAGCCTAATAATAAGGGTTTATTTAGATGTCTCCCATTTTGAAGAATCTGCCTTTTATAAACTACTCCCTCCATCCCTTATTAAGTGTTGCTTTGAGTGTTCGTGCCATAAGTTTGATTTGATTTATACAAAAGGCATATAATATTTATATCTTCAAATAATTTTATTAAAAAACTAGATCCAAAGATCTTTCCAATGATACTAATTATGATATTAATTGATAATATTTATTATTTATTAAAATTACCAATAATTGTTTTCATGAAGCGCATAGCGACACTTAAAAAGGGACGGAGTAGAGGTCTACTTAGATCCATTTGCCACATAGGCTAAAGTTTAGCTCCTAAAATTTAGCAATAAAGTTTAGTCCAAGATGGCTGTTTGGATCTAGGTGCTAAAACGTGTAAGAGAGAGAAAAAAGAGTAAAAACACTTTTAGCCCTCTTTAGGCTAACTTGAGAGACAAATGGAAAGAATAAAAGTTTAGCCCATTTGTTTTGTCGAGATGTTTGGATCTAATGAAGGAAAAAAGCTAAAAATACAGGGTCAAAGTTTTGCCATGAGATCCAAACAAATCAGTTTTTGCTAGTTCGTTGTGCTAGTTTTCATTAGATTATTAAAACTAAAAGCTGTTGATATATAGTTTTTGCCAGCTTTTTGTGAAATAAAGAGTATACATGAATTCAGTCAGAAATTAAGGCAAAAACTGATTTTTAAGAATCTAAAACCGATCTAAACTTTTTAAGAATCCGAAACTGATATAGACGGGGTCTTAATCTCTTCAGCTGACCATCCGTATCAGTCAGAAGAAAATTATTGTATTTATCCTCGCCGGCGCTGGACCATATATGACTGGCTGTGATGTGTGGTGACTATTCAGAGTGACTGCAGCCGTGTCTTTCTCGTCCTCAACGATCACCAGCCAACTGCACCTGCACACATGTGTGCAGGTAACGCGCGGAAACCATAAATTCGGCGTGGACCATGACAAGGCCGCAAGGGAGAACCGCTACATCGTTGAACGCATTCATAGCTCAGCTACCATCTCCTCACTTGCCATTCCATTCCATTCCGTCGATCTTCTCGTATCCTCCTCGTCTCCATGATGCTGACCAGGGAATGGCACGCGCAAGAAACTCTATAAAATCGCGGAGCAACTCCTGTGGATGTGTGCAGGCATCCAGAAACCCAGAACTGAGCACAAGCAATGAGTAACCTTCTCAAGAGCAAGAGCGAGCCAAAGCTGAAGAAACAGGCGTCTTCAGATGAACAGCAGGCAAAGGTAATACCGCAGGCTCAACCGCTTTACATTGCATGTATCTAACGTAGAGCAGCATCGTTTTGTACAGAATAAAACGGTTAATTAAATTTTAAAATCTTCATCTCCTTTTTGGTGAAAATAATAACCGCCGGGTAAACTTACATTCATTTGTTGCCATGAGAAATTCATTAGTGCGTAGTACCTGACAGAATACAGACAAAAATGGTCTTCAGTAACACGCCGATATGGACATATATACAGATAAATGAGGTACGGGAACTCCTGGGTGACCTGGCAACAGAGATGCCAAGCTTCTTGACGGACTCCACCATCCGCCGCTTCCTCCGTACTAGAAACTGGAGTACAGTGCAAGCGACCAAGGCTCTGAAAGAAACTATCAAGTGGCGGCGTCAGTACAGGCCAGACAAAATCCGTTGGGTAAGTACTAAGTAGCAGTATATTATTGGATATAGATTACCTTACTGAGCTGGCCTGGTAAATATATATTTCTTTAATTTAACGTTTGGAATTTAAGTTAAAGTTTTATTTAACATGAATAGCGACACGATCAATCCGAACATACAGGCACAAGTTTATATGGTTGCATTCACAAAAAAAAAAGAGCTTATATGGTTAGAAAAGGTCACTGTTATGTATTCTTTTGTGTTTATGTTATCTTTAGTCACAAAGAGCAAGCTTTTTCTTGGAATCTTTGTTAGGAAGACATTCCTGAAAGGGAGCAGTTGATGAAGAAAGCGTATATAGCTGACTACCTCGACAAGAATGGGCGAACTGTAATTGTAACAATGCCGTCAATAAAGGTCAGTTACAGTAGCTAATCTAGTTGTCCAAAATAAATATGGAGATCACGCACACAAGCATTTTCTAGTATTGCAAAACATACTCCTGTCCCCAGATTCACTCAATATTCAATACACCTGCACACCTTGTAAATCCAGATTCATATACTTTTTGCTGCACAAGTAGAGAGTTAAAACGACTAATATATCGGGGCCAAAGGGAATATATGCTTCAATAGAGTGGGTACATTTTGCCTATGCATGCTAACATGAATAGATATTTTTATTAAATTCTATCAGCTTTGTTAAGTAGTCGGTAAGTACTAATGATACTTTTACGAATTTTTCCTTCTATTTTTTGACAGCTGAGCAGGTCATTTATAAAAAGTAAATTTATGTACATTAAATAAGGGCCTTTTAGTAAACATAAAATTTATTCTTCTCCCTGTGCCGCTCATCCGTTCCTCCCCTGCGTAACCTTCACCCAACTCCGTACGTTCCACGTGCCGGTTCACTCGGATCCCAGCGCCCTTGTCCCTCTCGAGAAATCTCATCATAGGACATTTGTTATTCGTTAGGAATCTTAGAACAAGTTTAAATTTCATGGCTGCAACTAGCGTGTACACTTTCATCTCAACTATGCCATGAAATACCGCAGTATGCATGACAACAGCAATATCCATGGACAATATCCATCCATATCAAACTAGCACAGACGGCAATTTCAGAAATGAAAATCATGAAGTAAATCTACTAGTTTAGCTCAGATACTTTTTGTTTAGAAACTGAATTTTTTCGCCTATGACAATTCCATAAACCTCTAGTTCTAAGTGATGTTCCTAGCTAGGACAAGCTGGTACACTACATTAGAATTCAGGACAACACTAGTTAAAATACAGATGGAAGATCCATTTTATGAGGGTCAAATCTTCTACCTTTCAGCAGAATTTATGGTTTGCGTACCTTGTTTGATGACTACAATAAATAACTATTGCAAAACAGCTGGAACTTCTATATGGAAGAAATTTATGCAGGAAAAAATTATCATCAATCGTTTTGGTAAGCACCGAGAAAAACCTGAATGAGGTGACATAAAAGAAAGATATGTACGAAAAATAAACATAATACTGTCACATAATCAGTAGGACTTGTGATCGCACAAATCAAATGCATACTCAAGAATTCTTTTTGCCTAATGATGACCACTTCCTTGATGCAAGCTCGTTTGATCTGCAGTATAAGTTTTTATCGTTTGAACTGTGATTTTGGAATGATGAAATGGCAATAAATCTACTCAGTTAAAATGGCAGAACTAATTTGCTAATATGCATTGTACTTCTAGAATTAGAAAAAAAGGACTCAAATCCTAGAAAACGAGTTCAAATGATGCTAGCTAATTCATACCTCATATGATCCAAATCAAATAGAGATTGTTTAGATACATTGAACACAAGAAAGGGATGAAGGAGGCATGAACAAGGTAATTTTAAACTAAAAAAACTACCTATCAAAAACTGCACAAGATCTATCTAAATGTGTACTATTGTTTTCGCTAAGTGTTTTTATCACTAACACAAAAGAGTTATGCAACCTAACTTCAATCCTATCAAATAACCTTGAAAGCTAGACTAGAAAAAAGGTAAGCATACAACCAAAGGATGCAATTATGGAAGCATAAATGAGGTAGAGAATGCAAACTTCCATTGGTAGTCGATTTTTCACGAGGTATTAAGAAGCTTGTGCTGCCCTTTAGTCCTTGTTGGAGCCCCTTGCAAGGGCCAAACTCACAATCGGGTAACTCCATGAATAGCTTTTGGTCTTTTTCATGGGCAAGTGAATCTCAGAGACGGCCTCTCACAGGCTACTTCTCGTCACCTTTACTATTGAGCTTTTGACTCAAATGTCGTGAGTCTCGTTCTTTGGTAGCAAGGTTGCAAAACCAAAAACATGGGTGGAACGATCTTGTAAGATCATAAGCCCTAAACACTGAGACAGAAAAGAGGTATATATGCAAATCTCACTAAACACTAGATCTAAACCTAGAGAAAGTGTTAAAATAACCTCTAATTGGCATAAGCATATCACAGAACACTCTCATAGTCTCCTAATATTTTCTTAATCACTTTTAATGTCTAAAAGAACAATTGGGAGGAGCCTCAACTCTCCACACACTTCTCTTCGCTCTACCAACCCTTTGTTGATGTTTGGAGGAGTATAAATAGCCCCCACAAAAAACTAGCCGTTACACGATTTTTCTATGAGCACCCGAACTTTTCGGTGGGCTTCTGTTGAACAAATGGATATCACTTATATTTCTAGCGATCACCAGAGTTTTGAGTAGGCATCAGAGCTCTTTAGTTTTCAGCAAAAACACATTGTAAGGCATAATCTCTGCTATATAGTACTTTTTTTTGCGTCACGTGGATGGAGCTGGCATTGTGCTTTGCAGATGGTGGCATTGCATTGCAGATGAGGGCAGCGGCATTGCGCCGGATGGAGCCCTTAATATCTGGCATATGAAATAACTTAAAATGTTTTGTATAAAGAAATATGTATCTTAATATATGTTTCGCATCATTTTCTTCTTCAAACATCATGAAAAAAAGTTTTGATACTAACTCCACATTTGGATAGGGCTAGACCCGACTTGACCCAAAACAAAAAATTTAATTAAAATTAATTACTGGTTGCTTTAAGATTCATGTAAACTTTGTTAAGAGGACCACCGGAGCAAAATTCTCAAACCAAATGTCCGGTAGGGGTTTCTTAAATTTGAAGAATAGTTCTTTTTACTTCTTTGTCTATAATATATATTTTGCTAATCTTAAAGCATGTTCGAACAGAGCTCAGTTCCAGGGAAGGAGCTGGTAAGACTACTAGTTTACATCTTGGAAAGTTGTGCCATGAGCTCAGAAAATGCACAAGATGTTCTTTGGGTAGTTGATTTCAATGGATGGACACTATCAAGTACTCCGTTGCAAGAGTCACGTCAATCAGTGCACATAATTCAGAACTATTATCCAGGATTGGTAGGAGCTGCAATTCTTTGCAACCCTCCAAAGATATTCGAATCCTTTTGGAAGGTACGGTATTCCTGAAAGCGACTATACTCTTCTAAGTTTAACAACATTTCATAATTCAGATGTATTATCAAATATTTCATAGAAACTATAATATATTAATTCATTAACTGTAGTCTTAATCTATAGTGTTTTATATTTTTATGGCATAATGTCAAAGAAACGTTCATGGGATAATTAGTCTTCTTGAAAGTTTATATGCTAAGAATGGTATGCTCGTAGCCCAATACTGAGTGCACCCAGCACATATGGAATGTACATATATACTCTGTGTTTGGATTCATTTGCCATAGACAAAAATTTAGTTCCTAAAGTTTAGCCTCTAAAGATGGATATTTAGATTCATTTACCATAGACAAAAATTTAGCTTCTAAAGTTTAGCCTCTAAAGATGAATGTTTGGATTCAAGTGCTAAAACATGCTAAAAGATGAGGAGAGAGAAAGAGAAAGAGAGTAAATATACTTTTTGCCCAAGTTTTAAGCCTCTTGAGGAGCAAATAGCAACAACAAATGTTTTGCTAATTTGCCAAAATTTGCGCTACATATTTAGCTTTTTTGGTAATAAAAGAACAAAAAATGCAGGACAAAAGTTTTACCCATAGATCAAACACACCTATAGTAGTACTTCTATTAGATTCAGTTGGAACTGAGTATGGCAAATTACCCATGCATCCCTGAACTATGCTTTCCAAGAACATCTGCATGCCTTAATTCTGAAAACTTGCTTTTGCAGATACTAAATTACTTCATCCAGCCAGAGCTGAGAGAGAAAGTGAAATTTGTCTACACTAACAATTCCGAGAGCCAGAGAATAATGGCTGACATGTTTGACCTGGACAAGCTGGAGTCTGCATTTGGTGGCCGCAACACCTCTGGTATCGATATTGTCAAGTATTCTGAGAGAATGCAAAGAAGAGATGAGACTAGGAATTTCATATTACATAAAAAGCAAATGGAAATTCCTCTTCTTAAATACCATTGCACTTTGCACAGTTCGTCTTGTCTGAGTGTACAAGAGTTTCTACTCTCAGCAACAAAGACAGGAAGACGAGATTAAAGCCTTGTCTTCACTTCATATATGAAATCAAGAAAGTGTTCGAAGAACTTAATAAACTCGATTACTATGGATCCTTGGAGGTTAAATTATAACAGATCACTATGATTATTATGATGTTTGGTAGATTAGCTCCGAATGATTGAGATACCAGATTTTGGATGATCTGTGTAACATATATATACTAATTAATTAATCCCGTGTGTTGCTGTGGGAATTAAAATCTCGTGAACAAACGATGAAATATAGATATAATGCGATCGAGAGCCTCACATCGGTGGTAGCGCATGCATTGCTTCATTGATGTGGCTTCAGTGAGCGGGCGCACGATGTATGCGGCCGAGAACGCTCGCGCTGTGGACCTAGCGCGACAGGCAGCCAGGGGCTTAGTTGGGCGGCCAGGCGGCCAGGAACCTCACGCGGGCTATTGTAGCCTCGCGTCGATGACGTCTCAGGTGCTAATGGTCGAAAATCTCAGCATAGCTGCGCAGAACGTTTGTCCTCCACGTTGGGTTCGGCAGGTCACGTCCTTCATGAAGTGGCTAGCCGCAATGTTGAACCGAGCAAGGAACATGCCGAAGTTTAAACATGAAAAAAGAATTGAAAGAGAAACGAATTTGATTAGGATTTGATAATGGCGAAGTGGTAACAGTTTTTTTTTAATACGTACGGAAGACATAGGGGGCTGCCGTGGGCTTTTTATCTTGCAACAAGGGCGTGTTGCTTGCATGGCTGCGTGGCCATAAGACCAGTCTCAATGCATAGTTTTATGTTCTAGTTTTCAAGAAATGACACTGAAAATAATAACATGATCTCTCAGTATGTAGTTTTATTTCACTGTTTTATAAACAAGCCGTAGCAATTAATTATTGGACTTTATTGTGATCAACCAGTCTACTATGTAGCTAACCTTCCCGGCCGCACTTAAAACTTGCCTACGTCAAACCACATATGTAGAATTTGATATATTTCTTCATTACTACCAAACGTTGCCCTACATGGTGGATCTGAACACTATGTGTGGGCACACACCCGACGATGGTGCTCAGAGACAGGTATTGCAGCGTCGGCTGTAACTAGCGCCTATGTGTTGATGGCAGTGCCGGTCCCCTGCAGGCGGTGGGGGCGGTTGGATGTGGCATAGACAGGGTGGATCTACGTGAGCTTTGAGCCAATGGTGGCACCCCATGCAGTGGCGACCCCTTGGAGCGCTTGGTGGAGGCCTCGTCGTTGGCACGCTTGGTGCTCACCCGGCGGTGATAGTGAGGTAGTGCGTAACACTGGCGTTTTTCACCGTCGTCTCCCTGTAATGCGGTGGGTATGTGCGAAGCAAAAGCAATGGCCGGTTACAACCGAAATGATGACATCGACGTCATCCCTAGCAAAGTGTCATCGAGATGCATTGCCCTACCGATCTAGAGAAAACTCTGCCTAGGGCTCTTTGACAACTAAAATTATTCATTTTATGAAGTTGTCAAAATGTTGATTTGATCTCACCATTGCGTTCCTCTCGTCGAGATGGTCAAAAATAATATATGGAATGCCCGATTTGAAGATCGGATGAAGTTATGGTCTCAGGAAAATGCTGTGATGCTGACCTAGAACTTTCGGTCCGTCACCGGAAGTTCTGGCCTACGCCAACCCGGAGCTCCGGGAAGTTTCGGTCCGAGATCGAAGTTTGACCGGAAGTTCTGGTAGACCTCATCAATTCAGATCTAGCCTTTCCGGTTGCGACCCAAACTCTTCCAATTCGTGGGAAACTTGAAAAATAAGTGTTGGAGCAGTTTTCTACTGGGATAAGACCACCCCCTCTATATATATGAGAGGATCATGGCCGATTGGGATCCTATCTATCCAATCGAACAAAAACACATCTCCTACAACCCTTACCCTCTCTTTCAACCCTCTACTGCTGTTCGTCGTCGCCTCCCAAATGTAGATACGATGGAATTCTAGGCAGCCTTTGCTGGTCCTAGGGCATCCTCCACGTGATCCTCCCCGACGGGTCTTCCCAAAGGTGTTCGGGAGTTCTCCATGCGAAGAACGGGCTCCAAATCGGCTTAACCGGTGTCTAGAACGGTTTCATCATTCTCGCTACGTTCCTTGCTATTTGTGGGTTGATTTTCAACCTCCGTGGGCATGCTAGCCCTGCTGGTGTGTGATTTGGATCATCTCCAATATCAACACACTTTTTGGCGACTCCGCTGGGGAAAGCGAAGCATAGGCTGAATTTTCCATCTACCGGTGATATGGGTTCAGATGGTGATGCAACGAAGAACTTGTGCGAAGTTCATAGTGACAACATCATCAGTCCCATATCTATGGAGTAGCTATCTCCAGAACTGGCGGCTCAACTGCCAGCTAAGATAGATGAACTTATGAACTCCATCTACATATGCATTACTCTTACTCTGAGAGTAAGCGCAACCACTTTTCATTTTCATCCACATCCACCTCAAAATATTTTGCTCCTACACTGGAGAGAACACCCAAAAATATATATAAACCCATAAGACAGCCTTTGTTAAATTGCTCTAAGTACTTTATTGCTATCTCTTCAATCAATTATTGTATTTAAGGATGCATGTAGCTATGCAAAAATATTGAAAAAAAGAAGGGAGTAAAAGATGGCAAGAGAATAAAGATAGCTCATGTTTTCCTAAGAAGTTCTGAAAGTCTAAGAAAGAAGAGAGACTCATTTTATAAGAGCAAAAGTAGAATTAGAATTAGCCACCACATATACACCTATCCACCATATTCCATACACATGCACATCTTGGTTTGATTGTATGACTTGATTCTCTATAAATCTATTGTTTGACTTTACAATATATGAATTGCAAGTATGCCTATCCTTGTTTAATGTCACTCCTATAAACTCCACTATAATCCCTAGAATTAGGAAGGCATGACATCATTGATGCCTCAGTGAGATCCACAAATACCACATACTTTGAAAGACTTGAGGGTGTCATATAATTAAGCTCGGAGTTCTATTGTGAAAACTTGCAAAACTCTAGAACAACTTGATTGTTCTATCTTTCAATTGCTCAAGACCCACATAAAGGTTAAAAGCTCCATAGTTAAAGGTAATATGGGTGAGTTTGAAAGTTAGAGCAGTTTTGTCTAATCTAGAGGAAAATTTTTGTTTGAGAGCATGTGTACTCATTAGAATGAAAGCATTGTAGCAACTCCTGATCCAACTCTAGGTTTGGCTAAGGGACTAGCAAAACATAAGCTTGGGGAAGTTGTTGACGGTGGATAGCATCAACTTTTTATATATCAAAAGGCGTGAGAAATACATCAATATCTAGAAGGTTAGGGTTTTATCTAACAATTTTCACGAGTTTTGGTGATTTACCAATTTTCAGGGACTAATCCAGAAAACACAGAAAAAGGGGCATAACTACAAATCTATACCACAGAATTATACATAACTCAGGAATACGCCAAACTACTCTAGAAGCATCTAGAAGACACCGGAGCGAAGGGGGAGACGGGGCCGCCGCCAGTGGGGCTGGCCGTCCCCACCCAGCCGGCCGGCCGGCACCCCCCTGTTGGGCCCACTTGCCACCTTCTGGAACCTTCTTCCACCACCTTTGAGGATCAATCTCAGCCCTACGTGAAGTCGGTTTGATCAAACGGCCGTCGTGCATCCCACCGGGCTATAAAAGCAGGGCCAAACCCCCCAAGGAAACCCTAATTCATTCTAATTCATTCAAGTCACTTGGTGATCAAGTCATCCAGAGCTTTAAGTTCTAGTTCCTCATAGCCTTCTAGTTTATAGTTTAGCCTAGTTAGATCTAGAGTAGAGGAAGTCAAGTTCTTCATCGATCTTGGATTCCCAACGTTGTCAAGAAGAGAAGAGTCTAGTATAGTTCTTAAGCTTTTCTTTCTTATTGTAATATCTGCGTTTGTACAATCATTACTAGCAACATTATTCTTTATTATTATGTTCTTGATTGCATTGTTCATTGTCTATTTTAATATGTCTAGTATAGTTAGTTTGCTATTATATTCATACACTGGATCGTATAGCATTCATCAATTCGATCGGTTGGTGAGTGGTAGGTTGTATGTAGGCATGGTGTCTAGATGCATTACTTATCTCATGAATATCCCCAGTTGTGCTTGGGTAGTGAGGTAGATCATGGATATAATAGATCCATTGAGTCCTCTATAGACCCCCCATGCATGTGGATTGGTAGAGTGGGATTATCAAAGTTAAGAGTATATTTATATACATGAGGTTCCTCTGTACTCATCTTTTCTTGTACATTGCTCCGATGTGTTTGGGAATTATAGTAGTATTACTTAACGATGATTGTTAGACATACTTGTACTAAATGGAGTGGCCTTAACTATAGCTAGAATACTTAGGAGTTATTTCTCTATTAATTGATTAGATGACGTTAACATGGCTAGATTACTTTGAGTGAATTAGTAGTATTATATGATGACTGATCATATTTATCATTTATCTATTATTTTTATCTTGTGACACCTTTCTGTTGTTGAGGAGAGTTGAGATTGGCTACATCTCTTATTCACTGCATATAAGTGTTATCAATACTATAGATTAGCTGTTTCAATGCCTTTCCAATGGTAAAATATAAATGATAACCTGGTAATACTCTAGGTAAAATGCTACAATGGTATAATTATCTGTCCGCTTGCAGAATCATTCTTAGTTTATATATCCTTTATTTATTTTTGCCTAGTCACATGGAATGATAAGATTAGATTAATACCAACAACTATTTCTAGCTATATAATTATGGATGACAACCTAATTCCATGCTTAGGAGTAAAGGTAAGAGGTAGGTGGCTAGTTGCTAAAGACAAGTTAATCAAGACCATACATCTTATAGCGTTGTTATCTTGATGACGCTATGAGATGGCAACACCCCACATGTCGGTGGGTTTGGCAGGTTTTTGGGGTGCGGGCATGCTATTTTCTTGTCCGTATACTTTTGCCCGTGGGACATAACCCTACACCGGCACCCGTGCCCGCGGGCACAAGTTCACGCCAAGAGAGAGACGAGAAAATAGGGAATTGCTGCATTTTAACCCAATCAGAGCCCACAACCTGCACAAGGCCAACATCATTTAGCATGGCTTCTGAACGATAGCAATGGTAGGAGCAATGGTGCCCTCCAAATCATTCTCACTGACGCATGGCCCCATAGGTTCAACTTTGGCAATAGCAGCAAACGAAAAATTACCGGTAGCCAACTGTCAAATGCACAACAATGCGTGCTTTGCTAGCCAGTAGACTCACCTTTGCTCTTATGCCTGTGGCAACCAATGCAGGCCCTATTATGCTAGCAGTAGATGTATTGCAGATGCAGGCGCCGACTTAGTTGTCCTCATTCTCTTACTGGCTCCCAATCCCACAAGTGCCAAACGACAATAGCACATGTCGCTCGCACCGCGTGTGCTCCTGCGCTCACCTAGTAGGCTAGTACCCAATAATGCTTGCTCGGGTTAAGTCAACACCATGCCACACCCTGCTTCCTAACATATGGTCTGCTAGTAGCTATGCCCTTGCCTAGGATAACCGGTCTGGTGCGCCAACGGGAGTACGCAGCCACACTGCTGGCCTAGCGCTACAAGCCAGCAGTAGTGCTGCTCCTCTTCTAGTTTGCAAAAAAAATCTGGTTCGAGTTGAGTATATTTCCAGTTGGGAACACCACATGGTAGAGTAAGTCTGTTTTGCAAAACAGCCCTCCAAGACCAGAAATTCCAAAGGCAGCTCTTGTTACCCTTCCTTTTCACCTCCAAATTTACCTTTTTAAGTGCTATTTCCCCCCAAAAGTGTCAAATAAATTTAGCACTTTCACTAAGGATTTTTAGGGTTTTGTCGTCCATCTCGCCTTGTCCCTAGGCGCAATGCATATACAAATGAACTTCACATTTAGTGACACTAACTAGGGAATTATCCAAAGGCAAACTAACTTTCTGTAAAAAAACCCTGTGGAAACTATGGTTAAAAAGTTTTCTAAATTTACAAAAAAAAAATTACACATGTAGATGATATGATGATACACAATCTTCTAAAATATCTTATCCAAACTCGAATTCTTTTGTGAGATATAAAAAATAAAAAATTTCTAACAAATTATTTGGACAACTTTACGGCTTGAAATATTATTTTTATATTTCAAAAACGAAGCCGGGTTTGGACAAGATATTTTACAAGGTTGTGTATCATCATATAATCTACATGTGTGATTTTTTTTGTGAATTTAGATGACTTTTTTGGCGTGGTTTGCACGGGTTTTATAGAAAGTTAGTTTGCACTAGATATGTTCTCCACTAAATAACCATTGTAATTAAAGATTTCTTTTTTTTTTTAGTATAATTATCTATCCTGAATCTAATCACGCACTCTATTACGTCTTAACCATCAAAGCAACCACTATTTTATAGGTTTGTCTTGAACCTGTAAAGTTTTTTTTCTCTTTCTCTCCTTCTCTCCTTCTCTAGGGTGAGGAGTGAGCACTTGATCATTATTTGTAGCCATCGCCATCAGCATGTGTGCCATCCTTGTACAACTTTGGATGTAAATAGAGATCAGTCCAGTTGGTTATCTCAATTGTGCAAAACCAAACATAGGTCGCAATGACCAAAGAGCGAGTAAAAACACTCAGTTTTTATTTAATCATCGTGACCTGAGCGTATACGAAGAGTCACATACAAGGAACAACCAATAAGCAACAAAGAGACAATAAGTACAGTAAAGTGGTAGCCAATGAGTAACTAAGGGGCAATAAATACAGGTAAATCCTAAGCTAATATGAAGAAGATTTTTAAACAAACAATTTTTATTTAGATGAAGGAAATAAATGAATGGATAGAGTAAGAAACTAAAGGAAGAAAAATTCACTATCATCATCTATAGTACTTGATAAACTTGGAGAATGTGTTCCTTATTTAGATTCACCCCGCCGTAATTATGCTTTTCTTGTGCGATTTAATTTATACAATTAATTTTGGCATCAGTCATCAATGTATATAAGTCGTTACTATATATTTATTCCTTAGAACGGGACCAAATAAGAACACATATGCAAATTTCCTGTCAAACTGAACAGGATTATCCTAGCAGGATATGACCAACAAATTTTAGTAATGTCGTACTACCGACATACAATTGCTAAGACATATTTTTTTTTTCTAAATGGATGATGTTTTCGTTTCCTGAAAAATAATTGTCGATAATTTTATGAATAATAAGTATTATCAATGTATCATAATTAGTATTATCGGAAAAAAATTTGAATCTAATTTTTAATTTTAAAGAATTTGGAGACATAAATATTACATGTATATTCTATAAATCGAATTAAACTTGTGATATGAACATACAAAACATTATCTATTTAAGGGACCAAGGGAGTAAATCATAGACTCTGTTTGGGTGACTTTTCTTGGAACTGCTTATTATTGTGTACATGATCTCAGAGCAACGGCCAACGATGGGCCAACATTGTAATACCCAAGAATGCTTGGTAAATACGGATTTATTTTTTTCTAAGAATCAAGTGATTTTTTTAGCGGAGATTGTTTGGATTTAAGAGAGATCGAAAATTTAATTTTTTCACTTGGTCTAATGGAGTAATGGAGATCACCGATACATAGAGCTCATCGAAATCTTTCAATTTAACTACTCATACAAATCATTTCTAGTTCGGATCACAAAGTTACCATATTACAAGATTTGAGAAAAGGGAAAGAGGGTGACTACTGTAGCCCGACCCTCGTGCGCAGTTTCTTTCTGTATTCCCAAACCCTCTAGCCGCCGCTCCTGTTCAGCCACAGAAAAAAAGAGAGGAAGGAGAAGCGAGACAAGGGAGAAGGGAGAGAAGGGAGAAGGCCTTGCCGCCGCCGCCGCCGTTCACCGTCATCGTCTTCTGTGGTACCGTCTTTCTTGATCTTTGGTTAGCCATCATCCCTTCCCTCGTTTGCCTTTGATTTTCCTTGTCTCGCTGTTCTTGATGGACATACCTTGGT
The DNA here is from genome assembly GCA_015844335.1 of Chrysopogon serrulatus. NCBI lineage: Eukaryota > Viridiplantae > Streptophyta > Magnoliopsida > Poales > Poaceae > Chrysopogon > Chrysopogon serrulatus. The sequence continues at coordinate 12,395 of JADLZL010006201.1, read as the reverse complement.
TATGACGATCATAGCGGCATAGATCGCCGTGAGGTGGAGAAGGGGAAGGAAGAAAGGAGTGGATTGCCGGGATCTTGTCGTTATGCTCGCTATGGCTGAACTAGGTAAGTTGCCAAATTATGATCCACTTTCCTAGATCAAGTTTTATGGATCGAATCATCAGATTAGAAGCTGTTTAGTTAGAGTAATTCCTGAAATTCCTAAAATTAATTTTCATCCATGTTCCAAAAATGCTATCAAAATGAGCAGTGTTTGTTTATCGCTGTTTTCGGGCATCTTAGTGGCCTTAATAAATTTTGACACTGTGGATAAAGTTTTAGAAGACTTCAATACCTTTCTTTGGCACCAATATCACCCTCATAGCCTCTATATTTTGGGAGATATGGTTGTTTATATTGGGCTATTTTTCAGTGATGAAAATCAGAACAGTTTTAGATCTATTCAGTTTTTCACCCTCAAGATGATGAATTAGAATTTGTGATCTGAACCAAAGTTGTAGGAGATTTATTAAGCTTTCCAGATTGGTTTAGATCATATCTTTTGGATGAGTAATTCTCCAGTTATCAATTAAATAACGTTGCTATTCTGTTTTGACTGACAGAAAAGTTCAGTTAGCTAAATTGGATTTTTACGCTATCTTGGGGACTTCTTATGCCGAATTGTATAATACCAAACTTTCTACCACCTGGTAGATTTTAAGAATTTTTTAATGCTTTGAGTAGTGTCTATGAAAAAGAGAAGGGACAGTGCTGCTGTCATAGTCTGTAGCAAAATGGTAGATGCTTGAACGGCAGGGTTTAGGGTGCTTTGGTGTGCAATTTGTTATTTGTTTTGTTGGTATGATGGTGTTGGTACTGAGATTTACTTGTAATCAGGTGGTACACCTTCGGATCGTGCTTAGCTCTGCTTTTGATCTTCCGTGAAGTCAAGTAAACATGGCGTTATGGTATGCATTTGGAAGAAACCGTAGCCAAATTGGTGCGGTAAGTACCCGATCTGACAAGAACGCATTTTTTTGAGCAATGTGGTTGGAACCCTCACTCCCTCTTCTTGGGATGTTTGGGTAGAAGTGAAGTCATGCATTTGCATTGCATCATTCGCATTTTGCATTTCATTGCACTTTTCGCATTTTTTGCATTGCACCGCATCATTCACATTTGCACTTTTAATGTATTTATATGTCTATGAAGCTAGTGGCGTATCTACTATATTGATGTATCTGTTATCATGCTATTTAAATTAATGTTTAATTAAACTATGATTTAAATAACTCGCTTAAGTCGGTGTACTTGCCGAGGTTTTCCATAAATCTCGATGTTGTTTTTCCCCTCGGTGTATGAGTTTGGAAGATAAATGCTCGGGGGCGGGAGTAGCGACTTCGTGTGCACATCACTTATGAGTTATGCATGTCATGGGACACATGTTTTATAATAATAATATTTTGTTAATCTTAGACTAGTTGGTTATTTGCTATTTATCGTGTTGGATTATGATTCGGTTGGTTTGAATTATGTTAGTCTAGTGATCAATAAAGAATCTTTATTATTAAATTTTGTATTATTGCTTCCGCGTACTCTATTGTTAGTGTTAAAGTATGGTAATTCTCTAGAAAAATTTATGGTGCTTCTTAAGGGGTGTTACAGTTTGGTATCGAGCCTAGGTTATAGGTTCTAGATTAAGTTGTGCTAAAATTGACTCATTTAAACTTGACACACTTGCACTTATAGGATGGGAGTTAGGTTTTTTTTCTTAAATGCTCTATTTACTTATTTTGCTTTGTACATATGTGTGGTTATGTTCATCTATAGCATAGCCTTTTGTGGCCATGGTCCTATCTATGTTAGCTATCTTTTGATTATGGTTGTAAGGTTGATATGTAGGAGCCAAAAATAAGTCTGGAATCCTATAGAGTATTCTTTGGCTTAGTAGATGGGTTGAGTGGAGGGCCCCCACACTGCCTCCTCTGCTTTGCTAAGTGAGGTTAACCGAGTGTTAGGTTGATCCAACTATTTATATTCAAAGAATAAAGTTGAATGACGAATGGGTTGGCCTCCATATCGTGCATTATAACTATTTTCTCTTGATATATCAAATGGGTGGGTCATTGTGTGACTTGTTAGCCTGTCCTTAGTCTGGTGAAGGTGTTTTTCATCGCGCAACTCAATCCATCCTTGTGGTGGTGGTCAAAATACGGTGAAAATAGGCTTAGGTGGAGTTTCATGATGAGATTTCTAGGGATGTTTAAATCCAAGTTGCTAGAGAGTGGGCGCTAGTTTTTTTTTGTAAGGCCTAGTGTTTAAGCCTAGTGTTGTTCTTCTTGTTAGTTTGGATGACAAGAATGTAAGCTGAAGTTGAAGTGCATTTGTATTTGTGTTTAGAGAATCTAGGTGTTTTGTGGCTTAAAAGGTTTTAACGTGGATCTCATAGGCTTTGAATTATGCTAGCGTAGTAGTCAAGATGATCTAGTGGGAGGAGTGCAAGAAATGTTCATATGACTCTAAAGCTAAATGACATACTTTAATATGTTGCTAGTAACCAGTTTGTGTGGATCATGGATAATAGTTGTTTTGGGCTGGTGTCTATAAGGACATGTCATTTTGGAGGTTGTTTCATGGTGATTTGTCACGCTTCTTTGGTGAACCTGTCAAGAATGACAATGTTTCTTCAGAAATATGATGTTAAGATGCATAACCCTTAGTTGTTGGTATGGCATGGTCTTCCTAGAAGGTATATAACATTGGTACTAAGATGTGAGGTAATGCATGTTGGAGTCTATAAGACAGTAGTTGTTGATCTAGTGGTCCCTTTACCTTGAATTATGCTCAAATCAAGGGAAGGTCTGAAAATTATAGCTTTGATATTGGAGGAATCGTTATGGCATACCTTCGTTGGTTCTTCATGAGATTTATGGCCCTTTGCTTTTCTATCCCTTTGATGAGGAGAAGATTAAATAAAGGTTTCATAGCAGGTGTGTTGTTTGGATTGAAGTTTTGATATGAGACTAAATAAATCGGCTAAATAAAGTGCCTTTGGCATGATTGCTACACCATAGAAGTTGTGACTTATGAGGATGTGGGCTCAAGTGGTTAGATCTTGCGAGTACGGAGAGAATATCGTTAACTAGTGCCATCCCAATAGATCCATATGTCATTTCCTTAGAAAGTTCTGTTTTGTTAGTTGTGAAGGTGAGATGAATTAATTTAGCGTAATTCTAGTTTTAAGTTGTATGCTTTGGAGCATGTTGGCAAGCATCTATGGTTATTGTACAATTTTGTCAAATAGTAAAGTTTAACCCTTTGGCTGAGGTTTGAAGGTGGTCCATTCTTTTAGAATGAGTTGTTATACTAAGGAATAGTACCTATTTGCCAAGGTAAATAAGTGTTCCTTCTGACTTCCTCATGTTGTTTTCCCTTCTTGACCATCTTGTTAATAGTATGGAATCACTATTGATCCTAAGAATATTCTATGGTGGAGTGGGAGAGACCGACTACTATCATGGATATTCACAGTTTTTTAGGCTTGCTGGATACTATCATCACTATGTTCAAGAATTTCTCCACTATTGTGAAGCTTGTAGCAAAGTTTATTATGAAGGGTTCACTGTTGGTTTGGATAGCTGAGTTTGAGGTGAGCTTTCGAACTTTGAAGGAGAAAAAAGGAGAAGGCCCCTATTTTGGTTTGCCCGAGAGTGGCAAGCATTTTAGATGTCTGCAATATGGGGCTAGGTTGGTTCCTCATGCAGGAAGGAAGGGTGATCACTTTGCATCTAGATAGTTGAGGTGGAGGTGAATTACCCTACACATGATTTGGATTAGTAGTAGTGGTATTGACATTGAAGATTTGAAGGCACTAACTTTAGGGCAATTCTTATGATATCTTTACCGACCATCAAATTGCAAGTATATATATTTACTCAGAATAACCTAAACTTGAGGCGCACGATGTGTCTACAGTTTGTTAAGGATTATAATTTGATTGTTCAAGTATCATCCTAGAAAGGCAAATGTTGCTCTAGAACTGAACGGATTTCAATGGGTATAACAATGATCCTATGTGTTATGTCCCATATCCAAAGATATTGTATCCCATATTTTTCTCTACGATCTTAGAACCATATACAGATCATTTGGATATTAATATCTATTTCCTATGAATATCAAGAATCCAATGTTGAGTGTTTGGATTTGGATACAGTCAAAGTTTAAATGATACAACCTATGCATATAGTGTTTGATCTTTTGAGATGGACAGATATTGAGAAATATATTCTCGTTTTCATCCCCACTCTTAGTAGGGTAGGTGATCTAAAAGCATGCATGATTTTATTGGTGACTTGGACCACATGGATTTTTTTTTGTTTGCTATGGTGGTGTTTAATGTGAGGAGACCCAATTTTTGATTCGGTCATCATTCCATGAGAAGGTGAGAGTAGATTAGTTGCAATATCGATTACTTCAAGCTGTTTGCAAGCGATTTGAGGTAGGTAATAAACCCCACAAGTTAGCATAGAGGTTGATGCCACTATTTATTTTAGAGGTCATCTATGTGTGCCACAGAAAGCTAAGGTGAAGATGGATATTTTGAGGAAAGCTCATTGCACTCGATATACAGTACATCAAGGTGAGACTAAGATGTATCGAGTTTTAAAGCAGAGTTTTTGGTGGAAGCAGATGAAAGTTGATATTGCTAAGTATGTAGCTTCATGTGATATTTGTCGAAAGGGCTGAGCATCGAGACTAGCTGGGTCGTTAAAGTCATTGGAGATCCTTGAGTAGAAATCAAAAGATTACAATGGACTTCATAGTTGGATTGCCTCACTCGCCTAGAGGCAAAGATGCTATTTGGGTTGTCGTTGATAGGCTTACAAAGTGACTCACTTCATCCCAATGAAAACAAATAATTTGGCTGTAGATTTGGTTCCACTGTATATCAAGGAGATTGTGAGGTTACATGGCGTGCCCAAGTCTATTGTGTCAGATCAGGAAGTTTGTGTTTAATTTAATTTCTGGCTAAGTTTGTAGAGTGTTTTGGGAACAGAACTTGATATGAGTACTGCTTTCCATCCTCAGACAAATGGTCAGTCCGAGCATACTATTTAGACCTTGGAGCATATGTTGCGTGCCTGTGTACTTTCATGGAAGGGAAGTTGGGAAGATCACCCGTCTTTGGCGGAGTTTGCTTACAATAATAGTTATCAGTCTAGCATTCAGATGGCCCCATACGAAGCATTGTATGGGTGTAGATATATCTCTCTACTTTGTTGGGATGTGGTTGGTGAGCGCTCTTTGGTTGGTCCAGATTGGGTACAACAGACTCATGATAAAGTACGTGATATTCAACAAAATTTGTTGATTGCTCAGAGTCAGCAGAAGAGCTATGCAGATATTAGACGAAGGGCATTGGAGTTTGCAGTGGGAGATGAGGTGTTCCTAAAGTTTCACCAACAAAAGGAATTGTTCGTTTTGGTACCAAAGGAAAGCTTAGCCCGAGGTACATTGGACCATATGTGGTTATCGCCCGTGTTGGCTCATTGGCATACCGGTTGCAGTTACCGAACTCTATGGCAGGAGTACATCCAGTGTTTCATGTCTCTATGTTGAGAAAATATCTGAAAGATCCAGAGCAGATAATGGAAGCTGAGCCAGTGACCATAGAACAAGAGTTAACATTTAAGTATCGGCCGGTGCAAATATTAGAGTTCTCTGAACGTGTGATGCGTAACCGAACTATCAAATATGTCAAGGTCTTATGGTCACATCAAACAGAACGAGAAGCCACATGGAAGTTAGAGGATCATATGTGCAAGGAGTACCCGGATCTCTTCGAATCTGGTGAGTGGTTTCGTTAAGCATGTGGTTCCATTCTTATTTTATTAGTAACTTTGCTTGGATGAATTCGGGGACGAATTCCCAAAAGGGGGGAAGAATGTAATACCCAAGAATGCTTGGTAAATACGGATTTATTTTTTTTTAAGAATCAAGTGATTTTTTTAGTGGAGATTGATCGGATTTAAGAGAGATCGAAAATTTGAATTTTTGTCACTTGGTCTAATGGAGTAATGGAGATTACAAATACACAGAGCTCGTCGAAATCTTTCAATTTGACTACTCATACAAATCATTTCGAGTTCGGATCACAAAGTTACGCATATTACAAGATTTGAGAAAAAGGGTGACTACTGTAGCGACGCTACAGTAACCCGCCGCTATAGTAACCAGTTCCTCCTGTGCAGTTTCTTTTTGTATTCCCAAACCCTCCCGCCGCCGCCGCTCCTGTTCAGCCATGGAAAAAAAGAGAGGAAGGAGAAGGGGGAGAAGGGAGAAGGGAGAGAAGGGAGAAGGCCTTGCCGCCGCCGCCGCCGCCGTTCGCCGTCATTGTCTTCTGTGGTACCGTCTTCCTTGATCTTTGGTTAGACATCATTCCTTCCCTCGTTTGCCTTTGATTTTCCTTGTCTCGTTGTTCTTGATGGACATACCTTGGTTAGCCGTAGATGGGGTCGATGAGACGGTCATAGCGGCATAGATCGCCGTGAGGTGGAGAAGGGGAAGGAAGGAAGGAGTGGATCGATGGGATCTTATCGTTATGCTTGCTGTGGTTGACCTAGGTAAGGTGCCAAATTATGATCCACTTTCTTAGATCAAGTTTTATGGATCAAAATTTCTGAACCAAAGTTGTAGGAGATTTGTTAAGCTTTCCAGATTGGTTTATATCATATCTTTTGGATGAGTAATTCTCTAGTTATCAATTAAATAACGTTGCTGTTCTGTTTTGACTGACAGAAAAGTTCAGTTAGCTAAATTGGATTTTTGCGCTATCTTGGTGACTTCTTATGTCGAATGGTATAATACCAAACTTTCTACCACCTAGTAAATTTTAAGAATTTTTTAATGCTTTAAGTAGTGTCTATGAAAAAGAGAAGGGACAGCTTTCTTGCTGCCATAGTCTGTAGCAAAATAGTAGGTGCTTGAACGGCGGGGTTTTGGGCACTTTAGTGCGCAATTTGTTATTTGTTTTGTTGGTATGATGGTGATGGTACTGAGATTTACTTGTAATCAGGTGGTGCACCTTCGGATCGTGCTTAGCTCTACTTTTTGATCTTCCGTGAAGGCGAGTAAACGTGGCGTTGTGGTCCACATGCTTTAACTTTTTGTTTGAATTGCCTCCACTAAATTATGAGTATCTCACACTACCAATATATTCTAAAATTTATAGTTATTTATTGTACTCAAGTATATGAATTTATATCTAGTGGTTTTATTGTTGGACTATGATGTACTTGAAGTTCTTGCATTGCAACCTTTGCACTTGCACTCTCTCCGTTGGTATGCATTTGGAAGAAACCGTAGCTAAATTGGTGCGGCAAGTACCGGTACAGCAACGCACGTTGATGAACAATGTGGTTGCAACCCTCACTCCCTCTTCTTGGGATGTTTGGGTGTCATGCATTTGCATTGCATCATTCGCATTTTGCATTTCATTGCACTTTTCGCATTTTGCATTGCACTGCATCATTCACATTTGTACTTTTAATGTATTTATATGTCTATGAAGCTAGTGGCGTATCTACTATATTGATGTATCTGTTATTATGCTATTTAAATTGATGTTTAATTGAACTATGATTTATATAACTCAGTTAAGGCAGTTTACTTGCTGGGGTTTTCCATAAACCTTAAACGTTGTTTTTCCCCTCAGGTGTATGAGTTTGGAAGATGAATGCTCAGGGACGGGAGTAGCGACATGTGTGCACATCACTTATAAGTTATGCATGTCATAGGACACATGTTTTATAATAATAATATTTTGTTAATCTTGGACTAGTTGGTTATTTGCTATTTATCGTGTTGGATTATGATTCGGTTGGTTTGAATTATGTTAGTCTAGTGATCAATAAAGAATCTTTATCATTAAATTTTGTATTGTTGTTTCCGCGTACTCTGTTGTTAGTGTTGAAGTGTGGTAATTCTCTAGAAAAATTTATGGTGCTTCTTCTGGGGTGTTACAAACATGGGAGGTTATTTGTCTTCTCGCACCCTCTGTATTGAAGCATTGAATTGCTCTTTCTCCATTGCCAGCCATCTACCACGCTCAGAGATAATCCACGTCCTTGAGACCTTGACGGACCATCGTCGGCCATCCATGGTTCCGTGACGGAGATGATGTCCACGTACTCCATCACGGCGCCCGACCGCCCGTCAATAATCTGGAGCCCACATACGACAAATGTGCATGATGCTGATTGCTGACTGGCCGGTCAGAATAAATTCATTGCTAACGTTGCATCGGGTTTATACACTATGGACAGGATGCAACCAAAATTTTTCAGCTAAAGACCGTCGCTGGAGTTGTCCGTGCATTCACGCACGGGCATGGAAAAAAAAGGTGAAATTTCTTCTATAAATTTCTCTCCGTCCCATTGATTTGTCTCCCCCGGACTCCGTGCCTGACGTGCATGTTTGATCATTCGCCTTATTCAAATTTTTTGCCGATATAAATATAATTTATTTTATTATGACTTAGGATGGATTTATCAACAAAGATATTTTCGAATTTTGATTAATTTATTTTATTATTTGCATAAATATTTTAAATAAGGACGGAGGGTATACACTATGGACAGGATGCAACCACCAGCTAACTTGTTGTGTGCATTCACGCACGGGCATGGAAACACTTGAGCAATTCTATAAATACACGAGAAGGTTCGCACATGTTTTTCAGTGCATGATGATGATTGCGTAGTAATTCGGTCGCCATGACTTATCTGCTCAAGGGCAGGAGTGGACCAACGCAGCTGATACCAGCGTCTTCAGAAGAACAGCGGAGAAAGGTAAGACAGCAACTACGCCATTCAACAACTGGTTTCAAGGTCAAATTACCTGTAAAGTCGTCTTAGTTTAATACTCCCTAAGGGTTTATTTGGTAGGCCTTTTCTACTAGTTTTACAAAGCTGTTTTTAGCTTCTTCTATCAAACGGATCTGGATGAAACAACTTTTTAAAAGCTGTTTATTAGCTCACAATTTTCTAGGTGAAACTAGATCAAGCTAAAAAGATACTAGTTCTCCTAACTTTTTCGCTATTATCCTTGTTGAGAGGCTATTATCTGCTTCGCGGTAACTCAGCATTTCACTTGGAGCTCCATCTTTCATCCATGTGTACTGTTAGGTACTCCAACAAGCTCTTGTCCATGCCCAAGGCTACCTAGTGATCATCCAAGATTGCTCACTAAAAATTGGCTCTAGTCCTAGCTAGGAAAGAGATTTAGTTTCAGTTTCTCAACCAGAACTAGGGATACTGGATTGAAGGCCTAATTATCTAAACCAGTACTAAATAATGATCTATGAGCTAAAAAATTGGTGTGATTTGAAACCAAGACTTCATGCATTGTCTTACACATAGCTTTTCCACCATGCCTACACAACACATATGACTTTAGATGAGATTTTTTTTTTTCTTTTTGAACTAATCCATGGATGATCCTTTAGTCCTGGTTCGTTAAGGGTCTTTTTGTCCGATTGAACTTACCAACTAGAACTAAATGGTCTATGTACGAACTGGGAGTAATGCCTCAGGAGGCTCTTTAGTCCGGTTAGTAATGCCTCAGAGGTCTATGAAACTTGAATCCAAGACTACTACTCACATTTGTCCCATACCCAACTCTAACTTGGACCAATGTGCTGAACTGAGTGTCTGTTCTCTACTAGTGGTTGTTGATGTATTGCAGCTTCTTGATGATGGTTGTCAGCTTTACTGGTTGCTTCATCGAGCAAAGGATGATCCAACTCCTGGTCAAGCCTATAATCCTTTAGAATGGCTCCATCTTCCTTTCTGAAATAAAGTAAAGATCGTTTCATAGTTTCCAAGACCTCATAAGGCTGCGAGCTAAGCGTATTGATGCATGCATTGAATTAATTATTACTTAGTGAATATACGAATTGCACCAAATCTAATGACAAACTCTTCTTTAGCAATCCCATTTCTGATCACCCACATCTGTCTAGCTACTGCTTAATCAAAGAAGATATGCACAGTTTTAGATTTTCTACAGGACAAGTAGGTTAAGGGCTTCTTTAGCACGGCTTCAACGGGCTGTAGCTCCTCCTTGTTAGTCACTGTAGTGACACTATTCATCACTATAGCAAGGAGCCGTTTTTTAAAACCGGGGCATCAAATAAACTGAGAAGAGGAGGAGCCAGAGGAGCCACGTTTTGCAGCTTCTCCGGCTCCGTACTATAGTACTGGTACAATGAGAAACAATAGCCTTGCCAAAGAGGCCCAAAGTCCTCTAGCTTTTCCATCTACTAGTTTGAGTTCTCTTCCAAGAAAGCGACCAAAGAAACAAATGCAACCAGGGTGAAAACCATATCATGAAGTTGTCTTTGTCACAGAAGTTTAAGCATTCTACTTTTTTTGTTTTATTTTAAAAAGCACGCATTGTACTTCTAACCATTGGGACATCAACCCGTTGTCTACTACACTAACCTCCTAAAGGTATATTTCAGGTTGCTACCATCCGAGAGTCCAGCTACTGTACCCAACTGCTCATCCACTACTATATAGTGCTCCGGATATTGTATATCTAGGCTAGATGAACTCGATCCGTTATCTTTTCAAAACTTAATAACTCTACCGCTCCCTACAATTTTGGCTGACTTTTCCGCCCAAAGAACCTTCTAAAGAAATTGAAAGTACTTATCACAAAAAAAAAAGAAATTGGATGTACTGGAACTATTACTATAGAAAATATTAGGTTTTTTTGGCTCAATACTACCAAAAATATATCACTTGCGTCCACAACTTATTAAAAGAGATGGCCCAGTTAAGAGACTCTCTTCCAAAAATACATTTTAAGTGCTAGGCATATTTTTTTCAGTGTCTTCTAAAATCTATTGCCTTCTAAAATGATTTATGGGAGTGGTTCGATGAGAGTGCCACCTCAAAAATTAAGATTTTTATGTCTTGTAGAAAGATTAATGTAGATGTCGTCGTTTCCATCATCGCTGGTCCGTGATTGACTCTGATGAATTGAGCATCACCACCAGTTTCGAGTACGATCCGTCGGTTGATGAAGTGGACATCACCGTCGATCTGGCACAGAATCCGGTGGTCATGAAGAGATCATCACCATCTGTGTGTCACTTAATCCATCTGTTATGAAGTGATCATCACTGTCACTGCAGCATATCATTAGGTGGTGATGATGCGTGTTGTTTGATCGTACATCTTGATTATCACCACTACTGTGGCCACTTAGTTACTAAATTTGGTACTGTGGTGATATCTTGTTTTATCTTACGGGGATATATTATTGGTGGATCCTTTAGGGTGTTCCCAATAATTAGTTATTTAGTTAGCTAGATCTGACATGGTACGAAAAAAATAAGATAATTGATCCTCGCATCGTATATATTTCGATGAATGAGTGTAATAGTATCCTCACACAGACCATATATTTTTCTTTTGATACAAACACATATATTATTATATCAGTGAAGTAGCCATGTTTCACACAGACCTACAACAGAGGATCTAGATAATCACGACGCACATGGACATGTTTGCCTCCATGTGCCTTCTCGCTCGCAGCGTAAGGGACACAGTACAAACTCAGAAAGTGAAGAAAGACACTGAGTGAGTACATGGACATGTTTGCGGAAACATCGCTGCCATGCATGTCGCCCATGTGAATTACAAAAAGGACATTGCGGAAGCATGGAACGTGAAGAAAGACACTGACATCGCTGTCCTATTTAATTGTCTTATCAGCCGGTCTTATCAGTAATTTGAATAGTATTTTTCTGTCACAGCAAATCAACCGGCTTATGTAACGAGTCAAACATGCTGGATGGAAGGACCTCGCTAAGCGAAGGTTTGCAGTGGTTGAGGTTGCCATCGTTGATGGACGTCTTTGGCAAACCAACGATAAAGATGAAGCCACTGAGCATGATAGATCGACATCCTCACTCCTCAGAGCTGGTGGATGGCTCGTTGGAGGAGAGGCATTGAAGGGGTCGCATATAGCGTGATGAAGTTTGGCCGGGTTCAATTCGCTGGTGCTCCTTGTAGCATGGACGGTATGGAAGGAGCGGAATGCCCAGGTGTTTAGAGACCATGTGGAGTCCGTGTCTTGGGTGTCCTGGGTGGCAACAGCGGTGGTTTAAGAAGGGAACGAGTGGCTTCCCGCTGTCTATAGGAGTCTAGCTGCACTACTCACTTTGTTGTTGGGAGTACACCCATTTGCTCCATTTGTCGCACAAATAGGCTCCATATAGTACTTTATGTTTTTCTTTGGGTAGGCTAGGGAAGTGATGGTTTGGTTTGCATCTTGCAAACACCAACCACTGCATCTCTGCAGCTCTTTATGATGACAATTCTTTTCTCCTTAATAAAATAC
>JADLZL010006200.1:0-27220 GCA_015844335.1 Chrysopogon serrulatus | reverse complement strand
AAACAAAGGAGAACTTTGCCCCAGAAATATGAAATCAAGCTAGATTTTTTTTTATAGCTGCAGAATGATAAGACACACCCTAGAGAACCTAGATTGAGAAAATTGGGCCCATAGTGATTTTTCTAAAAATCACTCATCATGAGCTAGAATTCAGCGCTTCTTTCATTGAAATCCTTACACCTTCGAAGATGATGTCAGGGCCTATGCATATCCGATACTAGTTGATTAATACAGTAATGATACATTGGAAGTCAGGGTGGACAGTTTAGATGATGTCTGTGCAAAGCACGCCGAGCACGCCGAGAAGCCAGTGCCATTTAGGTGCCCTGATTGATCCACCGATGCATATTTTATGCCGAAAAGTAAAAACAAAGGAGAACTTTGCCCCTCAGAAATATGAAATCAAGCTAGATTTTTTTTCATAGTCGCAGAATGATAAGACACACCCTAGAGAACCTAGATTGAGAAAATTGGGCCCATAGTGATTTTTCTAAAAATCACTCATCATGAGCTAGAATTCAGCCGCTTTTTTTCATTGAAATCCTTACACCTTCAAGATGATGTCGTGGCCTATGCATATCCGATACTAGTTGATTAATACAAAGAATGATACATTGGAAGTCGTGGTGGATAGTTTAGATGATGTCTGTGCAAAGCACGCCGAGCACGCCGAGAAGCCAGGCCATTTAGGTGCCCCGATTGATCCACCGATGCATATTTTATGCCGAAAGTAAAAACAAAGGAGAACTTTGCCCCTCAGAAATATGAAATCAAGCTAGATTTTTTTTCATAGCCGCAGAATGATAAGACACACCCTAGAGAACCTAGATTGAGAAAATTAGCCCATAGTGATTTTTCTAAAAAAATCACTCATCATGAGCTAGAATTCAGCGCTTTTTTCATTGAAATCCTTACACCTTCGAAGATGATGTCGTGGCCTATGCATATCCGATACTAGTTGATTAATACAAGAATGATACATTGGAAGTCGGGTGGATAGTTTAGATGATGTCTCGTGCAAAGCACGCCGAGCACGCCGAGAAGCCAGGCCATTTAGGTGCCCCGATTGATCCACCGATGCATATTTCATGCCGAAAGTAAAACAAAGGAGAACTTTGCCCTCAGAAATATGAAATCAAGCTAGATTTTTTTCATAGCCGCAGAATGATAAGACACACCCTAGAGAACCTAGATTGAGAAAATTAGGCCCATAGTGATTTTTCTAAAAATCACTCATCATGAGCTAGAATTCAGCTTTTTTTTCATTGAAATCCTTACACCTTCGAAGATGATGTCAGGGCCTATGCATATCCGATACTAGTTGATTAATACAGTAATGATACATTGGAAGTCAGGGTGGACAGTTTAGATGATGTCTGTGCAAAGCACGCCGGAGCACGCCGAGAAGCCAGGCCATTTAGGTGCCCTGATTGGATCCACCGATGCATATTTTATGCTGAAAGTAAAACAAAGGAGAACTTTGCCCTCAGAAATATGAAATCAAGCTAGATTTTTTTTCATAGCTGCAGAATGATAAGACACACCCTAGAGAACCTAGATTGAGAAAATTGGGCCCATAGTGATTTTTCTAAAAATCACTCATCATGAGCTAGAATTCAGCTTTTCATTGAAATCCTTACACCTTCGAAGATGATGTCGTGGCCTATGCATATCCGATACTAGTTGATTAATACAAGAATGATACATTGGAAGTCGTGGTGGATAGTTTAGATGATGTCTCGTGCAAAGCACGCCGAGCACGCACGAGAAGCCAGTGCCATTTAGGTGCCCCGATTGATCCACCGATGCATATTTTATGCCGAAAGTAAAACAAAGGAGAACTTTGCCCCTCAGAAATATGAAATCAAGCTAGATTTTTTTTTCATAGCCGCAGAATGATAAGACACACCCTAGAGAACCTAGATTGAGAAAATTGGGCCCATAGTGATTTTTCTAAAAATCACTCATCATGAGCTAGAATTCAACGCTTTTTTCATTGAAATCCTTACACCTTCAAGATGATGTCGTGGCCTATGCATATCCGATACTAGTTGATTAATACAAGAATGATACATTGGAAGTCGTGGTGGATAGTTTAGATGATGTCTGTGGCAAAGCACGCCGAGCACACCGAGAAGCCAGTGCCATTTAGGTGCCCCCGATTGATCCACCGATGCATATTTCATGCCGAAAGTAAAAACAAAGAGAACTTTGCCCCTCAGAAATATGAAATCAAGCTAGATTTTTTCATAGCCGCAGAATGATAAGACACACCCTAGAGAACCTAGATTGAGAAAATTGGGCCCATAGTGATTTTTCTAAAAATCACTCATCATGAGCTAGAATTCAGCCGCTTTTTTCATTGAAATCCTTACACCTTCAAGATGATGTCGTGGCCTATGCATATCCGATACTAGTTGATTAATACAGAATGATACATTGGAAGTCGTGGTGGATAGTTTAGATGATGTCTGTGCAAAGCACGCCGAGCACGCCGAGAAGCCAGCCATTTAGGTGCCCCGATTGATCCACCGATGCATATTTCATGCCGAAAGTAAAACAAAGGAGAACTTTGCCCCTCAGAAATATGAAATCAAGCTAGATTTTTTTCATAGCTGCAGAATGATAAGACACACCCTAGAGAACCTAGATTGAGAAAATTGGGCCCATAGTGATTTTTCTAAAAATCACTCATCATGAGCTAGAATTCAGCGCTTTTTCATTGAAATCCTTACACCTTCAAGATGATGTCGTGGCCTATGCATATCCGATACTAGTTGATTAATACAAGAATGATACATTGGAAGTCGTGGTGGATAGTTTAGATGATGTCTCAGGCAAAGCACGCCGAGCACGCCGAGAAGCCGTGCCATTTAGGTGCCCCGATTGATCCACCGATGCATATTTTATGCCGAAAGTAAAACAAAGGAGAACTTTGCCCCTCAGAAATATGAAATCAAGCTAGATTTTTTTTTTATAGTCGCAGAATGATAAGACACACCCTAGAGAACCTAGATTGAGAAAATTGGGCCCATAGTGATTTTTCTAAAAATCACTCATCATGAGCTAGAATTCAGCGCTTTTTCATTGAAATCCTTACACCTTCGAAGATGATGTCGTGGCCTATGCATATCCGATACTAGTTGATTAATACAAGAATGATACATTGGAAGTCGGGTGGATAGTTTAGATGATGTCTGTGCAAAGCACGCCGAGCACGCCGAGAAGCCGTGCCATTTAGGTGCCCCGATTGATCCACCGATGCATATTTTATGCCGAAAGTAAAACAAAGGAGAACTTTGCCCCCAGAAATATGAAATCAAGCTAGATTTTTTTTTTCATAGTCGCAGAATGATAAGACACACCCTAGAGAACCTAGATTGAGAAAATTGGGCCCATAGTGATTTTTCTAAAAATCACTCATCATGAGCTAGAATTCAGCGCTTTTTTCATTGAAATCCTTACACCTTCAAGATGATGTCGTGGCCTATGCATATCCGATACTAGTTGATTAATACAAGAATGATACATTGGAAGTCGGGGTGGATAGTTTAGATGATGTCTCGGCAAAGCACGCCGAGCACGCCGAGAAGCCAAGCCATTTAGGTGCCCCGATTGATCCACCGATGCATATTTTATGCCGAAAGTAAAACAAAGGAGAACTTTGCCCCAGAAATATGAAATCAAGCTAGATTTTTTTTCATAGTCAGAGAATGATAAGACACACCCTAGAGAACCTAGATTGAGAAAATTGGGCCCATAGTGATTTTTCTAAAAATCACTCATCATGAGCTAGAATTCAGCGCTTTTTTTCATTGAAATCCTTACACCTTCAAAGATGATGTCGTGGCCTATGCATATCCGATACTAGTTGATTAATACAAGAATGATACATTGGAAGTCGGGTGGATAGTTTAGATGATGTCTGTGCAAAGCACGCCGAGCACGCCGAGAAGCCAGCCATTTAGGTGCCCCGATTGATCCACCGATGCATATTTTATGCCGAAAGTAAAACAAAGGAGAACTTTGCCCTCAGAAATATGAAATCAAGCTAGATTTTTTTTCATAGCCGCAGAATGATAAGACACACCCTAGAGAACCTAGATTGAGAAAATTAGGGCCCATAGTGATTTTTCTAAAAATCACTCATCATGAGCTAGAATTCAGCCGCTTTTTTCATTGAAATCCTTACACCTTCAAGATGATGTCGTGGCCTATGCATATCCGATACTAGTTGATTAATACAAGAATGATACATTGGAAGTCGGGTGGATAGTTTAGATGATGTCTCGTGCAAAGCACGCCGAGCACGCCGAGAAGCCAGCCATTTAGGTGCCCCGATTGATCCACCGATGCATATTTCATGCCGAAAGTAAAACAAAGGAGAACTTTGCCCTCAGAAATATGAAATCAAGCTAGATTTTTTTTTTCATAGTCGCAGAATGATAAGACACACCCTAGAGAACCTAGATTGAGAAAATTGGGCCCATAGTGATTTTTCTAAAAATCACTCATCATGAGCTAGAATTCAAATCGCTTTTTCATTGAAATCCTTACACCTTCGAAGATGATGTCGTGGCCTATGCATATCCGATACTAGTTGATTAATACAAGAATGATACATTGGAAGTCGTGGTGGATAGTTTAGATGATGTCTGTGCAAAGCACGCCGAGCACGCCGAGAAGCCGTGCCATTTAGGTGCCCCGATTGATCCACCGATGCATATTTTATGCCGAAAGTAAAACAAAGGAGAACTTTGCCCTCAGAAATATGAAATCAAGCTAGATTTTTTTCATAGCCGCAGAATGATAAGACACACCCTAGAGAACCTAGATTGAGAAAATTGGGCCCATAGTGATTTTTCTAAAAAATCACTCATCATGAGCTAGAATTCAGCCTTTTTTTCATTGAAATCCTTACACCTTCAAGATGATGTCGTGGCCTATGCATATCCGATACTAGTTGATTAATACAGAAATGATACATTGGAAGTCGTGGTGGATAGTTTAGATGATGTCTCAGGCAAAGCACGCCGAGCACGCCGAGAAGCCAGCCATTTAGGTGCCCCGATTGATCCACCGATGCATATTTTATGCCGAAAGTAAAACAAAGAGAACTTTGCCCCAGAAATATGAAATCAAGCTAGATTTTTTTTTCATAGCCGCAGAATGATAAGACACACCCTAGAGAACCTAGATTGAGAAAATTGGGCCCATAGTGATTTTTCTAAAAATCACTCATCATGAGCTAGAATTCAGCCGCTTTTTTCATTGAAATCCTTACACCTTCAAGATGATGTCGTGGCCTATGCATATCCGATACTAGTTGATTAATACAGAATGATACATTGGAAGTCGTGGTGGATAGTTTAGATGATGTCTCAAAAGCACGCCGAGCACGCCGAGAAGCCAGCCATTTAGGTGCCCCGATTGATCCACCGATGCATATTTCATGCCGAAAGTAAAACAAAGGAGAACTTTGCCCTCAGAAATATGAAATCAAGCTAGATTTTTTTTATAGTCGCAGAATGATAAGACACACCCTAGAGAACCTAGATTGAGAAAATTGGGCCCATAGTGATTTTTCTAAAAATCACTCATCATGAGCTAGAATTCAGCCGCTTTTTTCATTGAAATCCTTACACCTTCAAGATGATGTCGTGGCCTATGCATATCCGATACTAGTTGATTAATACAAGAATGATACATTGGAAGTCGTGGTGGATAGTTTAGATGATGTCTCAGGCAAAGCACGCCGAGCACACCGAGAAGCCAGCCATTTAGGTGCCCCGATTGATCCACCGATGCATATTTTATGCCGAAAGTAAAACAAAGGAGAACTTTGCCCCCCAGAAATATGAAATCAAGCTAGATTTTTTTTTTTATAGCCGCAGAATGATAAGACACACCCTAGAGAACCTAGATTGAGAAAATTGGGCCCATAGTGATTTTTCTAAAAATCTCTCATCATGAGCTAGAATTCAGCGCTTTTTTCATTGAAATCCTTACACCTTCAAGATGATGTCGTGGCCTATGCATATCCGATACTAGTTGATTAATACAAGAATGATACATTGGAAGTCGGGTGGATAGTTTAGATGATGTCTGTGCAAAGCACGCCGAGCACGCCGAGAAGCCGTGCCATTTAGGTGCCCCGATTGATCCACCGATGCATATTTTATGCCGAAAGTAAAACAAAGAGAACTTTGCCCTCAGAAATATGAAATCAAGCTAGATTTTTTTTTTAGCAGCAGAATGATAAGACACACCCTAGAGAACCTAGATTGAGAAAATTGGGCCCATAGTGATTTTTCTAAAAATCACTCATCATGAGCTAGAATTCAAATTTTTTCATTGAAATCCTTACACCTTCAAGATGATGTCGTGGCCTATGCATATCCGATACTAGTTGATTAATACAGAAATGATACATTGGAAGTCGTGGTGGATAGTTTAGATGATGTCTCAGGTAAAGCACGCCGAGCACGCCGAGAAGCCAGCCATTTAGGTGCCCCGATTGATCCACCGATGCATATTTCATGCCGAAAGTAAAACAAAGGAGAACTTTGCCCCTCAGAAATATGAAATCAAGCTAGATTTTTTTTTTTATAGTCGCAGAATGATAAGACACACCCTAGAGAACCTAGATTGAGAAAATTAGGCCCATAGTGATTTTTCTAAAAATCACTCATCATGAGCTAGAATTCAGCTTTTTTCATTGAAATCCTTACACCTTCAAAGATGATGTCGTGGCCTATGCATATCCGATACTAGTTGATTAATACAAGAATGATACATTGGAAGTCGTGGTGGATAGTTTAGATGATGTCTCGTGCAAAGCACGCCGAGCACGCCGAGAAGCCAGCCATTTAGGTGCCCCGATTGATCCACCGATGCATATTTTATGCCGAAAGTAAAACAAAGGAGAACTTTGCCCTCAGAAATATGAAATCAAGCTAGATTTTTTTTTCATAGCCGCAGAATGATAAGACACACCCTAGAGAACCTAGATTGAGAAAATTGGGCCCATAGTGATTTTTCTAAAAATCACTCATCATGAGCTAGAATTCAGCGCTTTTTTTCATTGAAATCCTTACACCTTCAAGATGATGTCGTGGCCTATGCATATCCGATACTAGTTGATTAATACAAGAATGATACATTGGAAGTCGTGGTGGATAGTTTAGATGATGTCTGTGGTAAAGCACGCCGAGCACGCCGAGAAGCCGTGCCATTTAGGTGCCCCGATTGATCCACCGATGCATATTTTATGCCGAAAGTAAAACAAAGGAGAACTTTGCCCTCAGAAATATGAAATCAAGCTAGATTTTTTTTCATAGCCGCAGAATGATAAGACACACCCTAGAGAACCTAGATTGAGAAAATTGGGCCCATAGTGATTTTTCTAAAAATCACTCATCATGAGCTAGAATTCAACGCTTTTTTCATTGAAATCCTTACACCTTCAAGATGATGTCGTGGCCTATGCATATCCGATACTAGTTGATTAATACAAGAATGATACATTGGAAGTCGTGGTGGATAGTTTAGATGATGTCTCGGCAAAGCACGCCGAGCACGCCGAGAAGCCAGCCATTTAGGTGCCCCGATTGATCCACCGATGCATATTTCATGCCGAAAGTAAAACAAAGGAGAACTTTGCCCTCAGAAATATGAAATCAAGCTAGATTTTTTTTTTATAGTCGCAGAATGATAAAGACACACCCTAGAGAACCTAGATTGAGAAAATTGGGCCCATAGTGATTTTTCTAAAAATCACTCATCATGAGCTAGAATTCAGCCGCTTTTTTCATTGAAATCCTTACACCTTCAAGATGATGTCGTGGCCTATGCATATCCGATACTAGTTGATTAATACAAGAATGATACATTGGAAGTCGTGGTGGATAGTTTAGATGATGTCTCGTGCAAAAGCACGCCGAGCACGCCGAGAAGCCGTGCCATTTAGGTGCCCCCCGATTGATCCACCGATGCATATTTCATGCCGAAAGTAAAACAAAGGAGAACTTTGCCCCAGAAATATGAAATCAAGCTAGATTTTTTTTATAGCCGCAGAATGATAAGACACACCCTAGAGAACCTAGATTGAGAAAATTGGGGCCCATAGTGATTTTTCTAAAAATCACTCATCATGAGCTAGAATTCAAAGACTTTTTTTCATTGAAATCCTTACACCTTCAAGATGATGTCGTGGCCTATGCATATCCGATACTAGTTGATTAATACAAGAATGATACATTGGAAGTCGTGGTGGATAGTTTAGATGATGTCCGTGCAAAGCACGCCGAGCACGCCGAGAAGCCGTGCCATTTAGGTGCCCCGATTGATCCACCGATGCATATTTCATGCCGAAAGTAAAACAAAGGAGAACTTTGCCCTCAGAAAATATGAAATCAAGCTAGATTTTTTTTTTTATAGCCGCAGAATGATAAGACACACCCTAGAGAACCTAGATTGAGAAAATTGGGCCCATAGTGATTTTTCTAAAAATCACTCATCATGAGCTAGAATTCAAAGCTTTTTTCATTGAAATCCTTACACCTTCAAGATGATGTCGTGGCCTATGCATATCCGATACTAGTTGATTAATACAAGAATGATACATTGGAAGTCGTGGTGGATAGTTTAGATGATGATGTCTCAGGCAAAGCACGCCGGAGCACGCCGAGAAGCCGTGCCATTTAGGTGCCCCGATTGATCCACCGATGCATATTTCATGCCGAAAGTAAAACAAAGGAGAACTTTGCCCTCAGAAAATATGAAATCAAGCTAGATTTTTTTTATATAGCCGCAGAATGATAAGACACACCCTAGAGAACCTAGATTGAGAAAATTTGGCCCATAGTGATTTTTCTAAAAAAATCACTCATCATGAGCTAGAATTCAGCCGCTTTTTTCATTGAAATCCTTACACCTTCAAGATGATGTGTCGTGGCCTATGCATATCCGATACTAGTTGATTAATACAAGAATGATACATTGGAAGTCGTGGTGGATAGTTTAGATGATGTCTCGTGCAAAGCACGCCGAGCACGCCGAGAAGCCAGCCATTTAGGTGCCCCCGATTGATCCACCGATGCATATTTTATGCCGAAAAGTAAAACAAAGGAGAACTTTGCCCTCAGAAATATGAAATCAAGCTAGATTTTTTTTCATAGCCGCAGAATGATAAGACACACCCTAGAGAACCTAGATTGAGAAAATTGGGCCCATAGTGATTTTTCTAAAAATCACTCATCATGAGCTAGAATTCAACGCTTTTTTCATTGAAATCCTTACACCTTCAAGATGATGTCGTGGCCTATGCATATCCGATACTAGTTGATTAATACAAGAATGATACATTGGAAGTCGTGGTGGATAGTTTAGATGATGTCTCAGGCAAAGCACGCCGAGCACGCCGAGAAGCCGTGCCATTTAGGTGCCCCGATTGATCCACCGATGCATATTTCATGCCGAAAGTAAAACAAAGGAGAACTTTGCCCCTCGTAAAATATGAAATCAAGCTAGATTTTTTTTTATAGTCAGAATGATAAGACACACCCTAGAGAACCTAGATTGAGAAAATTGGGCCCATAGTGATTTTTCTAAAAATCACTCATCATGAGCTAGAATTCAGCGCTTTTTTTCATTGAAATCCTTACACCTTCAAGATGATGTCGTGGCCTATGCATATCCGATACTAGTTGATTAATACAAGAATGATACATTGGAAGTCGTGGTGGATAGTTTAGATGATGTCTCGTGCAAAGCACGCCGAGCACGCCGAGAAGCCGTGCCATTTAGGTGCCCCGATTGATCCACCGATGCATATTTCATGCCGAAAGTAAAACAAAGAGAACTTTGCCCCCGTAAAATATGAAATCAAGCTAGATTTTTTTCATAGTCGCAGAATGATAAGACACACCCTAGAGAACCTAGATTGAGAAAATTGGGCCCATAGTGATTTTTTTCTAAAAATCACTCATCATGAGCTAGAATTCAGCCGCTTTTTCATTGAAATCCTTACACCTTCAAGATGATGTCGTGGCCTATGCATATCCGATACTAGTTGATTAATACAAGAATGATACATTGGAAGTCGTGGTGGATAGTTTAGATGATGTCTCGTGCAAAGCACGCCGAGCACGCCGAGAAGCCAGCCATTTAGGTGCCCCGATTGATCCACCGATGCATATTTTATGCCGAAAGTAAAACAAAGGAGAACTTTGCCCTCAGAAATATGAAATCAAGCTAGATTTTTTTTATAGCCGCAGAATGATAAGACACACCCTAGAGAACCTAGATTGAGAAAATTGGGCCCATAGTGATTTTTCTAAAAATCACTCATCATGAGCTAGAATTCAGCGCTTTTTCATTGAAATCCTTACACCTTCAAAGATGATGTCGTGGCCTATGCATATCCGATACTAGTTGATTAATACAAAGAATGATACATTGGAAGTCGTGGTGGATAGTTTAGATGATGTCTGTGGTAAAGCACGCCGAGCACGCCGAGAAGCCGTGCCATTTAGGTGCCCCCGATTGATCCACCGATGCATATTTTTTATGCCGAAAGTAAAACAAAGGAGAACTTTGCCCCAGAAATATGAAATCAAGCTAGATTTTTTTTCATAGTCGCAGAATGATAAGACACACCCTAGAGAACCTAGATTGAGAAAATTGGGCCCATAGTGATTTTTCTAAAAATCACTCATCATGAGCTAGAATTCAGCGCTTTTTCATTGAAATCCTTACACCTTCAAGATGATGTCGTGGCCTATGCATATCCGATACTAGTTGATTAATACAAGAATGATACATTGGAAGTCGTGGTGGATAGTTTAGATGATGTGTCTCTGTGCAAAGCACGCCGAGCACGCCGAGAAGCCAGCCATTTAGGTGCCCCGATTGATCCACCGATGCATATTTCATGCCGAAAGTAAAACAAAGGAGAACTTTGCCCTCAGAAATATGAAATCAAGCTAGATTTTTTTTTATAGCCGCAGAATGATAAGACACACCCTAGAGAACCTAGATTGAGAAAATTGGGCCCATAGTGATTTTTCTAAAAATCACTCATCATGAGCTAGAATTCACGCTTTTTTCATTGAAATCCTTACACCTTCAAGATGATGTCGTGGCCTATGCATATCCGATACTAGTTGATTAATACAAGAATGATACATTGGAAGTCGTGGTGGATAGTTTAGATGATGTCTCAGGCAAAGCACGCCGAGCACGCCGAGAAGCCAGCCATTTAGGTGCCCCGATTGATCCACCGATGCATATTTCATGCCGAAAGTAAAACAAAGGAGAACTTTGCCCTCAGAAATATGAAATCAAGCTAGATTTTTTTTCATAGCCGCAGAATGATAAGACACACCCTAGAGAACCTAGATTGAGAAAATTGGGCCCATAGTGATTTTTCTAAAAATCACTCATCATGAGCTAGAATTCAGCGCTTTTTTCATTGAAATCCTTACACCTTCAAGATGATGTCGTGGCCTATGCATATCCGATACTAGTTGATTAATACAAGAATGATACATTGGAAGTCGTGGTGGATAGTTTAGATGATGTCTCGTGCAAAGCACGCCGAGCACACCGAGAAGCCAGCCATTTAGGTGCCCCGATTGATCCACCGATGCATATTTCATGCCGAAAGTAAAACAAAGGAGAACTTTGCCCCTCAGAAATATGAAATCAAGCTAGATTTTTTTTATAGCCGCAGAGAATGATAAGACACACCCTAGAGAACCTAGATTGAGAAAATTGGGCCCATAGTGATTTTTCTAAAAAATCACACATCATCATGAGCTAGAATTCAAAGCTTTTTCATTGAAATCCTTACACCTTCAAAGATGATGTCGTGGCCTATGCATATCCGATACTAGTTGATTAATACAAGAATGATACATTGGAAGTCGTGGTGGATAGTTTAGATGATGTCTCAAAAAGCACGCCGAGCACGCCGAGAAGCCGTGCCATTTAGGTGCCCCGATTGATCCACCGATGCATATTTCATGCCGAAAGTAAAACAAAGGAGAACTTTGCCCTCAGAAATATGAAATCAAGCTAGATTTTTTTTATAGTCGCAGAATGATAAGACACACCCTAGAGAACCTAGATTGAGAAAATTGGGCCCATATAGTGATTTTTCTAAAAAATCACTCATCATGAGCTAGAATTCAGCCGCTTTTTTCATTGAAATCCTTACACCTTCAAAGATGATGTCGTGGCCTATGCATATCCGATACTAGTTGATTAATACAAGAATGATACATTGGAAGTCGTGGTGGATAGTTTAGATGATGTCTCGTGCAAAGCACGCCGAGCACGCCGAGAAGCCAGGCCATTTAGGTGCCCCGATTGATCCACCGATGCATATTTCATGCCGAAAAAGTAAAACAAAGGAGAACTTTGCCCCAGAAATATGAAATCAAGCTAGATTTTTTTTTTCATAGCCGCAGAATGATAAGACACACCCTAGAGAACCTAGATTGAGAAAATTAGCCATAGTGATTTTTCTAAAAATCACTCATCATGAGCTAGAATTCAACGCTTTTTTCATTGAAATCCTTACACCTTCAAGATGATGTCGTGGCCTATGCATATCCGATACTAGTTGATTAATACAAGAATGATACATTGGAAGTCGTGGTGGATAGTTTAGATGATGTCTCAGGTAAAGCACGCCGAGCACGCCGAGAAGCCGTGCCATTTAGGTGCCCCGTTTGATCCACCGATGCATATTTCATGCCGAAAGTAAAACAAAGGAGAACTTTGCCCTCAAATATGAAATCAAGCTAGATTTTTTTTTTCATAGCCGCAGAATGATAAGACACACCCTAGAGAACCTAGATTGAGAAAATTGGGCCCATAGTGATTTTTCTAAAAATCACTCATCATGAGCTAGAATTCAGCTTTTTTTCATTGAAATCCTTACACCTTCAAGATGATGTCGTGGCCTATGCATATCCGATACTAGTTGATTAATACAAGAATGATACATTGGAAGTCGGGTGGATAGTTTAGATGATGTCTGTGCAAAGCACGCCGAGCACGCCGAGAAGCCGTGCCATTTAGGTGCCCCGATTGATCCACCGATGCATATTTCATGCCGAAAGTAAAACAAAGGAGAACTTTGCCCCAGAAATATGAAATCAAGCTAGATTTTTTTTATAGCTGCAGAATGATAAGACACACCCTAGAGAACCTAGATTGAGAAAATTGGGCCCATAGTGATTTTTCTAAAAATCACTCATCATGAGCTAGAATTCAGCGCTTTTTTCATTGAAATCCTTACACCTTCAAGATGATGTCGTGGCCTATGCATATCCGATACTAGTTGATTAATACAGAATGATACATTGGAAGTCGTGGTGGATAGTTTAGATGATGTCTGGTAAAGCACGCCGAGCACGCCGAGAAGCCGTGCCATTTAGGTGCCCCGATTGATCCACCGATGCATATTTCATGCCGAAAGTAAAACAAAGGAGAACTTTGCCCTCAGAAATATGAAATCAAGCTAGATTTTTTTTTATAGCCGCAGAATGATAAGACACACCCTAGAGAACCTAGATTGAGAAAATTAGGCCCATAGTGATTTTTCTAAAAATCACTCATCATGAGCTAGAATTCAAAGCTTTTTCATTGAAATCCTTACACCTTCAAAGATGATGTCGTGGCCTATGCATATCCGATACTAGTTGATTAATACAGAATGATACATTGGAAGTCGTGGTGGATAGTTTAGATGATGTCTCAGGCAAAGCACGCCGAGCACGCCGAGAAGCCAGCCATTTAGGTGCCCCGATTGATCCACCGATGCATATTTTTTTATGCCGAAAGTAAAACAAAGGAGAACTTTGCCCTCAGAAATATGAAATCAAGCTAGATTTTTTTTTATAGTCGCAGAATGATAAGACACACCCTAGAGAACCTAGATTGAGAAAATTGGGCCCATAGTGATTTTTCTAAAAATCACTCATCATGAGCTAGAATTCAAAGCTTTTTCATTGAAATCCTTACACCTTCAAGATGATGTCGTGGCCTATGCATATCCGATACTAGTTGATTAATACAAGAATGATACATTGGAAGTCGTGGTGGATAGTTTAGATGATGTCTGTGCAAAGCACGCCGAGCACGCCGAGAAGCCGTGCCATTTAGGTGCCCCGATTGATCCACCGATGCATATTTTATGCCGAAAGTAAAACAAAGGAAACTTTGCCCTCAGAAATATGAAATCAAGCTAGATTTTTTTCATAGTCCGCAGAATGATAAGACACACCCTAGAGAACCTAGATTGAGAAAATTGGGCCCATAGTGATTTTTCTAAAAAATCACTCATCATGAGCTAGAATTCAGCGCTTTTTTCATTGAAATCCTTACACCTTCAAGATGATGTCGTGGCCTATGCATATCCGATACTAGTTGATTAATACAAGAATGATACATTGGAAGTCGTGGTGGATAGTTTAGATGATGTCTCAGGCAAAGCACGCCGAGCACGCCGAGAAGCCGTGCCATTTAGGTGCCCCGATTGATCCACCGATGCATATTTCATGCCGAAAGTAAAACAAAGGAGAACTTTGCCCTCAGAAATATGAAATCAAGCTAGATTTTTTTTTATAGCCGCAGAATGATAAGACACACCCTAGAGAACCTAGATTGAGAAAATTGGGCCCATAGTGATTTTTCTAAAAATCACTCATCATGAGCTAGAATTCAGCTTTTTTTTCATTGAAATCCTTACACCTTCAAGATGATGTCGTGGCCTATGCATATCCGATACTAGTTGATTAATACAAGAATGATACATTGGAAGTCGTGGTGGATAGTTTAGATGATGTCTCGTGCAAAAGCACGCCGAGCAGCACGCCGAGAAGCCAGCCATTTAGGTGCCCCGATTGATCCACCGATGCATATTTCATGCCGAAAGTAAAACAAAGGAGAACTTTGCCCTCAGAAATATGAAATCAAGCTAGATTTTTTTTATAGCCGCAGAATGATAAGACACACCCTAGAGAACCTAGATTGAGAAAAAATTGGGCCCATAGTGATTTTTCTAAAAATCACTCATCATGAGCTAGAATTCAACCGCTTTTTCATTGAAATCCTTACACCTTCAAAGATGATGTCGTGGCCTATGCATATCCGATACTAGTTGATTAATACAAGAATGATACATTGGAAGTCGTGGTGGATAGTTTAGATGATGTCTCGTGCAAAGCACGCCGAGCACGCCGAGAAGCCGTGCCATTTAGGTGCCCCGATTGATCCACCGATGCATATTTCATGCCGAAAGTAAAACAAAGGAGAACTTTGCCCCTCAGAAATATGAAATCAAGCTAGATTTTTTTCATAGTCGCAGAATGATAAGACACACCCTAGAGAACCTAGATTGAGAAAATTGGGCCCATAGTGATTTTTCTAAAAATCACTCATCATGAGCTAGAATTCAACGCTTTTTTCATTGAAATCCTTACACCTTCAAGATGATGTCGTGGCCTATGCATATCCGATACTAGTTGATTAATACAAGAATGATACATTGGAAGTCGTGGTGGATAGTTTAGATGATGTCTCAGTGCAAAGCACGCCGAGCACGCCGAGAAGCCAGCCATTTAGGTGCCCCGATTGATCCACCGATGCATATTTTATGCCGAAAGTAAAACAAAGGAGAACTTTGCCCTCAGAAATATGAAATCAAGCTAGATTTTTTTTATAGCCGCAGAATGATAAGACACACCCTAGAGAACCTAGATTGAGAAAATTGGGCCCATAGTGATTTTTCTAAAAATCACTCATCATGAGCTAGAATTCAGCCGCTTTTTCATTGAAATCCTTACACCTTCAAGATGATGTCGTGGCCTATGCATATCCGATACTAGTTGATTAATACAGAATGATACATTGGAAGTCGTGGTGGATAGTTTAGATGATGTCTCAGGCAAAGCACGCCGAGCACGCCGAGAAGCCAGCCATTTAGGTGCCCCGATTGATCCACCGATGCATATTTCATGCCGAAAGTAAAACAAAGAGAACTTTGCCCTCAGAAATATGAAATCAAGCTAGATTTTTTTTTATAGTCGCAGAATGATAAGACACACCCTAGAGAACCTAGATTGAGAAAATTGGGCCCATAGTGATTTTTCTAAAAATCACTCATCATGAGCTAGAATTCAGCCGCTTTTTTCATTGAAATCCTTACACCTTCAAGATGATGTCGGGCCTATGCATATCCGATACTAGTTGATTAATACAAGAATGATACATTGGAAGTCGGGGTGGATAGTTTAGATGATGTCTCGGCAAAGCACGCCGAGCACGCCGAGAAGCCGTGCCATTTAGGTGCCCCGATTGATCCACCGATGCATATTTTATGCCGAAAGTAAAACAAAGGAGAACTTTGCCCTCAGAAATATGAAATCAAGCTAGATTTTTTTTTATAGCCGCAGAATGATAAGACACACCCTAGAGAACCTAGATTGAGAAAATTGGGCCCATAGTGATTTTTCTAAAAATCACTCATCATGAGCTAGAATTCAGCGCTTTTTCATTGAAATCCTTACACCTTCAAGATGATGTCGTGGCCTATGCATATCCGATACTAGTTGATTAATACAAGAA
The DNA here is from genome assembly GCA_015844335.1 of Chrysopogon serrulatus. Classification (NCBI taxonomy): domain Eukaryota; kingdom Viridiplantae; phylum Streptophyta; class Magnoliopsida; order Poales; family Poaceae; genus Chrysopogon; species Chrysopogon serrulatus. The sequence continues at coordinate 10,582 of JADLZL010006200.1, read as the reverse complement.
TGATACATTGGAAGTCGTGGTGGATAGTTTAGATGATGTCTCAGGCAAAGCACGCCGAGCACGCCGAGAAGCCGTGCCATTTAGGTGCCCCGATTGATCCACCGATGCATATTTCATGCCGAAAGTAAAACAAAGGAGAACTTTGCCCTCAGAAATATGAAATCAAGCTAGATTTTTTTTTTCATAGCCGCAGAATGATAAGACACACCCTAGAGAACCTAGATTGAGAAAATTGGGCCCATAGTGATTTTTCTAAAAATCACTCATCATGAGCTAGAATTCAAAGCTTTTTTCATTGAAATCCTTACACCTTCAAGATGATGTCGTGGCCTATGCATATCCGATACTAGTTGATTAATACAAGAATGATACATTGGAAGTCGGGTGGATAGTTTAGATGATGTCTCAGGCAAAGCACGCCGAGCACGCCGAGAAGCCAAAGCCATTTAGGTGCCCCGATTGATCCACCGATGCATATTTCATGCCGAAAGTAAAACAAAGGAGAACTTTGCCCTCAGAATATGAAATCAAGCTAGATTTTTTTTTATAGTCGCAGAATGATAAGACACACCCTAGAGAACCTAGATTGAGAAAAATTGGGCCCATAGTGATTTTTCTAAAAATCACTCATCATGAGCTAGAATTCAGCGCTTTTTCATTGAAATCCTTACACCTTCAAGATGATGTCGTGGCCTATGCATATCCGATACTAGTTGATTAATACAAGAATGATACATTGGAAGTCGTGGTGGATAGTTTAGATGATGTGTCCGTGCAAAGCACGCCGAGCACGCCGAGAAGCCGTGCCATTTAGGTGCCCCGATTGATCCACCGATGCATATTTCATGCCGAAAGTAAAACAAAGGAGAACTTTGCCCTCAGAAATATGAAATCAAGCTAGATTTTTTTTTAGTCGCGCAGAATGATAAGACACACCCTAGAGAACCTAGATTGAGAAAATTGGGCCCATAGTGATTTTTCTAAAAATCACTCATCATGAGCTAGAATTCAACGCTTTTTCATTGAAATCCTTACACCTTCAAAGATGATGTCGTGGCCTATGCATATCCGATACTAGTTGATTAATACAAGAAATGATACATTGGAAGTCGTGGTGGATAGTTTAGATGATGTCTCAGGCAAAGCACGCCGAGCACGCCGAGAAGCCAGCCATTTAGGTGCCCCCCGATTGATCCACCGATGCATATTTTTCATGCCGAAAAGTAAAACAAAGGAGAACTTTGCCCCTCAAAATATGAAATCAAGCTAGATTTTTTTTCATAGTCGCAGAATGATAAGACACACCCTAGAGAACCTAGATTGAGAAAATTGGGCCCATAGTGATTTTTCTAAAAATCACTCATCATGAGCTAGAATTCAGCTTTTTTCATTGAAATCCTTACACCTTCAAGATGATGTCGTGGCCTATGCATATCCGATACTAGTTGATTAATACAAGAATGATACATTGGAAGTCGGGTGGATAGTTTAGATGATGTCTCAGGCAAAGCACGCCGAGCACGCCGAGAAGCCAGCCATTTAGGTGCCCCGATTGATCCACCGATGCATATTTCATGCCGAAAGTAAAACAAAGGAGAACTTTGCCCTCAGAAATATGAAATCAAGCTAGATTTTTTTTTCATAGTCGCAGAATGATAAGACACACCCTAGAGAACCTAGATTGAGAAAATTGGGCCCATAGTGATTTTTCTAAAAATCACTCATCATGAGCTAGAATTCAGCCGCTTTTTCATTGAAATCCTTACACCTTCAAGATGATGTCGTGGCCTATGCATATCCGATACTAGTTGATTAATACAAGAATGATACATTGGAAGTCGTGGTGGATAGTTTAGATGATGTCTCGTGCAAAGCACGCCGAGCACGCCGAGAAGCCGTGCCATTTAGGTGCCCCGATTGATCCACCGATGCATATTTCATGCCGAAAGTAAAACAAAGGAGAACTTTGCCCTCAGAAATATGAAATCAAGCTAGATTTTTTTATAGTAGCAGAATGATAAGACACACCCTAGAGAACCTAGATTGAGAAAATTTGGCCCATAGTGATTTTTCTAAAAATCACTCATCATGAGCTAGAATTCAGCCGCTTTTTTCATTGAAATCCTTACACCTTCAAAGATGATGTCGTGGCCTATGCATATCCGATACTAGTTGATTAATACAAAGAATGATACATTGGAAGTCGGGTGGATAGTTTAGATGATGTCTGTGGCAAAGCACGCCGAGCACGCCGAGAAGCCAAAGCCATTTAGGTGCCCCGATTGATCCACCGATGCATATTTCATGCCGAAAGTAAAACAAAGGAGAACTTTGCCCCAGAAATATGAAATCAAGCTAGATTTTTTTTTTCATAGTCGCAGAATGATAAGACACACCCTAGAGAACCTAGATTGAGAAAATTGGGCCCATAGTGATTTTTCTAAAAATCACTCATCATGAGCTAGAATTCAAATTTTTTTCATTGAAATCCTTACACCTTCAAGATGATGTCGTGGCCTATGCATATCCGATACTAGTTGATTAATACAGAATGATACATTGGAAGTCGTGGTGGATAGTTTAGATGATGTCTCGGCAAAGCACGCCGAGCACGCCGAGAAGCCGTGCCATTTAGGTGCCCCGATTGATCCACCGATGCATATTTCATGCCGAAAGTAAAACAAAGGAGAACTTTGCCCCAGAAATATGAAATCAAGCTAGATTTTTTTTATAGTCGCAGAATGATAAGACACACCCTAGAGAACCTAGATTGAGAAAATTGGGCCCATAGTGATTTTTCTAAAAATCACTCATCATGAGCTAGAATTCAGCTTTTTTTCATTGAAATCCTTACACCTTCAAGATGATGTCGTGGCCTATGCATATCCGATACTAGTTGATTAATACAAGAATGATACATTGGAAGTCGTGGTGGATAGTTTAGATGATGTCTGGCAAAGCACGCCGAGCACGCCGAGAAGCCGTGCCATTTAGGTGCCCCCGATTGATCCACCGATGCATATTTTATGCCGAAAGTAAAACAAAGGAGAACTTTGCCCCCAAAATATGAAATCAAGCTAGATTTTTTTCATAGCGCAGAATGATAAGACACACCCTAGAGAACCTAGATTGAGAAAAATTGGGCCCATAGTGATTTTTCTAAAAATCACTCATCATGAGCTAGAATTCAAAGCTTTTTTCATTGAAATCCTTACACCTTCAAGATGATGTCGTGGCCTATGCATATCCGATACTAGTTGATTAATACAGAATGATACATTGGAAGTTAGGTGGATAGTTTAGATGATGTCTCAGGCAAAAGCACGCCGAGCACGCCGAGAAGCCGTGCCATTTAGGTGCCCCGATTGATCCACCGATGCATATTTCATGCCGAAAGTAAAAACAAAGGAGAACTTTGCCCTCAGAAATATGAAATCAAGCTAGATTTTTTTTTCATAGTCGCAGAATGATAAGACACACCCTAGAGAACCTAGATTGAGAAAATTGGGCCCATAGTGATTTTTCTAAAAATCACTCATCATGAGCTAGAATTCAAATATGCTTTTTCATTGAAATCCTTACACCTTCAAGATGATGTCGTGGCCTATGCATGTCCGATACTAGTTGATTAATACAGAATGATACATTGGAAGTCGTGTGGATAGTTTAGATGATGTCTCGTGCAAAGCACGCCGAGCACGCCGAGAAGCCAAAGCATTTAGGTGCCCCCCGATTGATCCACCGATGCATATTTCATGCCGAAAGTAAAACAAAGGAGAACTTTGCCCCCAGAATATGAAATCAAGCTAGATTTTTTTTTTCATAGCCGCAGAATGATAAGACACACCCTAGAGAACCTAGATTGAGAAAATTGGGCCCATAGTGATTTTTTTCTAAAAATCACTCATCATGAGCTAGAATTCAGCTTTTTTCATTGAAATCCTTACACCTTCAAAGATGATGTCGTGGCCTATGCATGTCCGATACTAGTTGATTAATACAAGAATGATACATTGGAAGTTAGGGTGGATAGTTTAGATGATGTCTGGCAAAGCACGCCGAGCACGCCGAGAAGCCAGCCATTTAGGTGCCCCGATTGATCCACCGATGCATATTTCATGCCGAAAGTAAAACAAAGGAGAACTTTGCCCTCAGAAATATGAAATCAAGCTAGATTTTTTTCATAGCCGCAGAATGATAAGACACACCCTAGAGAACCTAGATTGAGAAAATTGGGCCCATAGTGATTTTTCTAAAAATCACTCATCATGAGCTAGAATTCAGCCGCTTTTTTCATTGAAATCCTTACACCTTCAAAGATGATGTCGTGGCCTATGCATATCCGATACTAGTTGATTAATACAGAATGATACATTGGAAGTCGTGGTGGATAGTTTAGATGATGTCTCGTGCAAAGCACGCCGAGCACGCCGAGAAGCCGCCATTTAGGTGCCCCGATTGATCCACCGATGCATATTTTCATGCCGAAAGTAAAACAAAGGAGAACTTTGCCCCCCGTCAGAAATATGAAATCAAGCTAGATTTTTTTTCATAGTCGCAGAATGATAAGACACACCCTAGAGAACCTAGATTGAGAAAATTGGGCCCATAGTGATTTTTCTAAAAATCACTCATCATGAGCTAGAATTCAAAGCTTTTTCATTGAAATCCTTACACCTTCAAGATGATGTCGTGGCCTATGCATGTCCGATACTAGTTGATTAATACAGAATGATACATTGGAAGTTAGGGTGATAGTTTAGATGATGTCTCAGGCAAAGCACGCCGAGCACGCCGAGAAGCCGTGCCATTTAGGTGCCCCCGATTGATCCACCGATGCATATTTCATGCCGAAAAGTAAAACAAAGGAGAACTTTGCCCCGTCAGAAATATGAAATCAAGCTAGATTTTTTTTATAGTCGCAGAATGATAAGACACACCCTAGAGAACCTAGATTGAGAAAATTGGGCCCATAGTGATTTTTCTAAAAATCACTCATCATGAGCTAGAATTCAGCTTTTTTCATTGAAATCCTTACACCTTCAAGATGATGTCGTGGCCTATGCATATCCGATACTAGTTGATTAATACAGAAATGATACATTGGAAGTTAGGGTGGATAGTTTAGATGATGTCTCGTATGCAAAGCACGCCGAGCACGCCGAGAAGCCGTGCCATTTAGGTGCCCCCGATTGATCCACCGATGCATATTTTCATGCCGAAAGTAAAACAAAGGAGAACTTTGCCCCTCAAATATGAAATCAAGCTAGATTTTTTTTCATAGCCGCAGAATGATAAGACACACCCTAGAGAACCTAGATTGAGAAAATTAGGCCCATAGTGATTTTTCTAAAAATCACTCATCATGAGCTAGAATTCAAAGCTTTTTTCATTGAAATCCTTACACCTTCAAGATGATGTCGTGGCCTATGCATATCCGATACTAGTTGATTAATACAGAATGATACATTGGAAGTTAGGGTGGATAGTTTAGATGATGTCTCCAGTGCAAAGCACGCCGAGCACGCCGAGAAGCCGTGCCATTTAGGTGCCCCCCGATTGATCCACCGATGCATATTTCATGCCGAAAGTAAAAAACAAAGAGAACTTTGCCCTCAGAAATATGAAATCAAGCTAGATTTTTTTCATAGTCGCAGAATGATAAGACACACCCTAGAGAACCTAGATTGAGAAAATTGGGCCCATAGTGATTTTTCTAAAAATCACTCATCATGAGCTAGAATTCAGCCGCTTTTTTCATTGAAATCCTTACACCTTCAAGATGATGTCGTGGCCTATGCATGTCCGATACTAGTTGATTAATACAAGAATGATACATTGGAAGTTAGGTGGATAGTTTAGATGATGTCTGGCAAAGCACGCCGAGCACGCCGAGAAGCCAGTGCCATTTAGGTGCCCCGATTGATCCACCGATGCATATTTTATGCCGAAAAGTAAAACAAAGGAGAACTTTGCCCTCAGAAATATGAAATCAAGCTAGATTTTTTTTTATAGCCGCAGAATGATAAGACACACCCTAGAGAACCTAGATTGAGAAAATTGGGCCCATAGTGATTTTTCTAAAAATCACTCATCATGAGCTAGAATTCAAAGCGCTTTTTTCATTGAAATCCTTACACCTTCAAGATGATGTCGTGGCCTATGCATGTCCGATACTAGTTGATTAATACAGAATGATACATTGGAAGTTAGGGTGGATAGTTTAGATGATGTCTATGCAAAGCACGCCGAGCACGCCGAGAAGCCAGCCATTTAGGTGCCCCCGATTGATCCACCGATGCATATTTCATGCCGAAAGTAAAACAAAGGAGAACTTTGCCCCAGAAATATGAAATCAAGCTAGATTTTTTTTTTCATAGCCGCAGAATGATAAGACACACCCTAGAGAACCTAGATTGAGAAAATTGGGCCCATAGTGATTTTTCTAAAAATCACTCATCATGAGCTAGAATTCAAAGCTTCTTTCATTGAAATCCTTACACCTTCAAGATGATGTCGGGCCTATGCATGTCCGATACTAGTTGATTAATACAGAATGATACATTGGAAGTTAGGTGGATAGTTTAGATGATGTCCGTGGCAAAGCACGCCGAAAGCACGCCGAGAAGCCAGCCATTTAGGTGCCCCGATTGATCCACCGATGCATATTTCATGCCGAAAGTAAAATAGTGGAGAACTTTGCCCTCAGAAATATGAAATCAAGCTAGATTTTTTTTTTATAGCCGCAGAATGATAAGACACACCCTAGAGAACCTAGATTGAGAAAATTGGGCCCATAGTGATTTTTCTAAAAATCACTCATCATGAGCTAGAATTCAGCCGCTTTTTTCATTGAAATCCTTACACCTTCAAGATGATGTCGTGGCCTATGCATATCCGATACTAGTTGATTAATACAGAATGATACATTGGAAGTTAGGGTGGATAGTTTAGATGATGTCTGTGCAAAGCACGCCGAGCACGCCGAGAAGCCGTGCCATTTAGGTGCCCCGATTGATCCACCGATGCATATTTCATGCCGAAAGTAAAACAAAGAGAACTTTGCCCCCTCAGAAATATGAAATCAAGCTAGATTTTTTTTATAGCCGCAGAATGATAAGACACACCCTAGAGAACCTAGATTGAGAAAAATTGGGCCCATAGTGATTTTTTTTAAAAATCACTCATCATGAGCTAGAATTCACGCTTTTTTCATTGAAATCCTTACACCTTCAAGATGATGTCGTGGCCTATGCATGTCCGATACTAGTTGATTAATACAGAATGATACATTGGAAGTTAGGGGTGGATAGTTTAGATGATGTCTCAGGCAAAGCACGCCGAGCACGCCGAGAAGCCAAAGCCATTTAGGTGCCCCCGATTGATCCACCGATGCATATTTCATGCCGAAAGTAAAACAAAGGAGAACTTTGCCCCCTCAGAAATATGAAATCAAGCTAGATTTTTTTTTATAGCTATAGAATGATAAGACACACCCTAGAGAACCTAGATTGAGAAAATTAGGCCCATAGTGATTTTTCTAAAAAAATCACTCATCATGAGCTAGAATTCAGCCCTTTTTTCATTGAAATCCTTACACCTTCAAGATGATGTCGTGGCCTATGCATATCCGATACTAGTTGATTAATACAGAATGATACATTGGAAGTTAGGGTGGATAGTTTAGATGATGTCTATGCAAAGCACGCCGAGCACGCCGAGAAGCCAAGCCATTTAGGTGCCCCGATTGATCCACCGATGCATATTTCATGCCGAAAGTAAAAACAAAGGAGAACTTTGCCCTCAGAATATGAAATCAAGCTAGATTTTTTTTTTCATAGCCGAAATGATAAGACACACCCTAGAGAACCTAGATTGAGAAAATTGGGCCCATAGTGATTTTTCTAAAAATCACTCATCATGAGCTAGAATTCAGCTTCTTTCATTGAAATCCTTACACCTTCAAGATGATGTCGTGGCCTATGCATGTCCGATACTAGTTGATTAATACAGAATGATACATTGGAAGTTAGGGTGGATAGTTTAGATGATGTCTGTGCAAAGCACGCCGAGCACGCCGAGAAGCCAGCCATTTAGGTGCCCCGATTGATCCACCGATGCATATTTCATGCCGAAAGTAAAAACAAAGGAGAACTTTGCCCTCAGAAATATGAAATCAAGCTAGATTTTTTTTTTCATAGCCGCAGAATGATAAGACACACCCTAGAGAACCTAGATTGAGAAAATTGGGCCCATAGTGATTTTTCTAAAAATCACTCATCATGAGCTAGAATTCAAATCGCTTTTTTCATTGAAATCCTTACACCTTCAAGATGATGTCGTGGCCTATGCATGTCCGATACTAGTTGATTAATACAGAATGATACATTGGAAGTTAGGGTGGATAGTTTAGATGATGTCCGTCAATGTATTTAAAGCACGCCGAGCACGCCGAGAAACCGTGCCATTTAGGTGCCCCGATTGATCCACCGAATGCATATTTCATGCCGAAAGTAAAAAAAAGGAGAACTTTGCCCCAGAATATGAAATCAAGCTAGATTTTTTTATAGCCGCAGAATGATAAGACACACCCTAGAGAACCTAGATTGAGAAAAAATTGGGCCTATAGTGATTTTTCTAAAATCACTCATCATGAGCTAGAATTCAGCGCTTTTTTCATTGAAATCCTTACACCTTCGAAGATGATGTCAGGGCCTATGCATGTCTGATACTAGTTGATTGAAATAAAGCTAGATTTTTTTTATAGCTGTAGAATGATAAGACACACCCTAGATAACCTAGATTGAGAAGGCAATTTGATGAACTATCCAATGGTTTGAACCTTCAATGTGGAGGGCTAAGAGTTAAGGACTAGTCCATGATGGAGGAAAGGTTGCTTTTCACCATTGCCGATTTCAAATGAATATATTCTTGTTATTCTCATTTGATTTGTGGCCATGTAAGAAATTTAAATACATGCAATTGTTACAATAAGGTTTGTGTATTATCCAAATAAATGGATGCTATGTTCTATTGCCTTTTACAGGTGCAAAAAGAAGCATCATGCATGCTTGATTAAAGGTGAGATCCAATCATGGCACCTAAATGGCCTATTTTGTTGAAAAGCTTATGTTGATGTCCCGTCTAAATCATTCATGTATAATAAATCATCATTCTATGTCTAATTAAGACAATTCATCTTTTGTACATCCCCGACATGAATCATTCTACTAGTTTGGTTGCCTATAATTTTATTATGTATTTCCTTAGCAGCTCATGATGAGTGATTTTTGCAAATGGTCATAGTATTGATGTGAGCAAGAAGCTAAGGTACAAGAGATGAAGGTAAAATTTGTTTTATTTTGGTTTGGTTTTGTTGAAGCTATATTTAAAATTTTTTTCAGCGATTTTACTTACATGTTTGTTTTTATGTTTTTCCAATCATGCAACAAATTACATGTCTTAGATATAGGGAAAAAATTTAATATCTCCAAACTATCATGACAAATTTTACATTCAATAAAAAACAAATTTTACCTTCATCTCATGTACCTTGGCTTCATCTCACATCAATACTTTGACCATGAAAGAAGAGAGGCTTGAGCCGCTATGAAATACATTTATAAAAATTACTATGGGCCAAACTAGTAGAATGATTCATCTCCGGTGATGTACAAAAGATGAATTGTCTTAATTAGACATAGAATGATGATTTATTATACATGAATGATGTAGACAGACATTCAACATAAGATTTAATCAACAAAATAATGTTCAACCCAAATGGCCTGGCTTCACCTTTAATCAAGCATGCATGATGCATCATCCGCTAAAGGCTATCCAACATAACATCCATTTATTTGGATAATACACAAATCTTATTCAACTAGACCTGCATGTATTTAAATTTTTACATGGCCTTCAAATGTAATAGAGAATAAAAGAATATATTCATTTTGATGAGTGAATTTTAGAAAAACCACCTCCATCATGCCCAAGTTTTTCAATCTAGGTTCACCGTGTGTCTTATCAAAACTACACCTATGAGAAAATCTAGCTTGATTTTATATTTACCAAAGTTCTCAATCTAGGATTATCTAGGGTGTGTCTTATCATTCTACACCAAATATCGCCTAAAAAAATCTAGCTTTTTTCCCCGTTAATCAACTAGTATCGACATGCATAGGCCCCGACATCATCTTCGAAGGTGTAAGGATTTCAATGAAAGAAGCGCCAATTCTAGCTTCATGATGAGTGATTTTTAGAAAAATCACTATAGGCCCAATTTTCTCAATCTAGGTTCTCTAGGGTGTGTCTTATCATTCTGTAGCCTATAAAAAAAAAATCTAGCTTGATTTCATATTTACAGGGCAAAGTTCTCACCGCTTTTACTTTCAAAGATGAAATATGCATTGGTGGATCCAATCGGGCACCTAAATGGCCCGGCTTCTACAAGGTTCTACAAGTAAGCTTTGCACGCACATCATCTAAACTATCCACCCTAACTTCCAATGTATCATTCCTGTATTAATCAACTAGTATCGACATGCATAGGCCCCGACATCATCTTCGAAGGTGTAAG